>JASDQU010190371.1:2125-15673 GCA_032191745.1 Picea mariana
TCTCTAACAAAGAGCAGTGGTAGACTGACCCATTGAGAAGTGGTGCACCGGTGGTCCGATCGATGGGGTGCTTGACCTAACAGTGCAAAGGTACCCCGGTAGGTGAGGAGAAGATATCTAAGTATTCTTCCACGACCTTATCCACTTGATTATGCTGTGTGGAGACATCGGCTGCAAAGAACTTGGATGTAGCTATGATCTTCCCCTCATTCTGAGAGAGAATCATGAAGAAGACAAACTTCCATGTCTGAGAGATGACCTTTCTGCATTTCTTGGAAGAGATCAAGGAAATAGCACTGGGTGGGACTGCCTCGGGTATCTTGTACAATTTCTTGTTCAAAGTAATAATAACATTGCGAGGCCTAGACTCATATACAACATGATGTTTCCATAAATATGGTTGGCCCAAAAGAACATTACAAACTTCGAGAGGGGAAACATCACACAATATCTCATCTTTGAGGGGATTGATGCAGTATGACATGCAACATTGTTGGCTGACGCGGATGTCACTTCCTTGGCGGAGCCATCTAATTGTGTAGGGTTGTGGGTGTGGCATTGTCAGCAAGGTGAGTCACTTGAAAACCTCTCCTGAGATGAGGTTCTTCTAGATACCGCTATCAACGATGAAATGCAGTGGGGTACCCTTCACCCACATCTATGAACGAAAAAGACACTAGCCTTCCTCTGGCTCATCTGGTTCACCGGGATGGAGCTTGGTGGTAGAAATGGTAGCATTGGGTTCTGCGTCTATGATTCATCTCCCCTTTTTTGGTTCTGACTTAGATTCGGAACTCGCATCTGATTCAAAGGCTTTCACCTCAGCCACCAGCGACTTCTTCAAACGACGATCAACAATGTTATGCCAGGGGCTCTTATGGAAGTTGCACCACTTCCCAGTCTCTTTCTTTGTCTTTCCAGTGTCCTTCTTTGCTTGTGGCCTAGACTAGTTTTCATGAGGCTTTCCATCTTTGCTTTGTCCTTTTTTCTTTAGGTTGGGGCCACCCTTTCCTGGCTTTTGGTGTGAGGGGTTCCCATACCCAAATTGTCGCATATTTTGTTTGAGCTTCTGCTCAATTTTGACGACATATCAGTAGGCCGCGCCAAGGATGAGATGTCCATAAAATCCATTTCGGCCTGGATGTATATATGCAGACCACCGTGATACTTGAGCACCAGATGTCGCTCAAAATATTTGATACCCAATTTGGTGCACAAGGTATGGAAGATATTTGTGAACTCAGGCACCACTTGGTCTCTTTCCTTCCGCAGCATGGTACATTTTGTGTACAGGTTGTCATAACTTCCAACAAGGTAGTATTGTTCCTTAATAGCATCCATGAAGGACTCCTAGGTGACTGTGACTGTAAATAATGGGGGTTCCTCTGTTTCCTTTTTGTAATATTCCAGATATAAAAAGTATGCAGAATAGAGATAAAATGCTAAAAATGGAAGATAAACAACAATATAACCAGAACAACACCACAATAACACTGAAATGACATCAGAATAACACCAGAAAGAGCACTTTGATTCTGAGAGAAATGTTCACTTTCCTCTTCGAGGGGGTAACCTCTGGTCGAGCATAGCTCTATTACAATAATATCCAAGCTAGGGTTCTCATACCCTCGACTCCTATTTATACTAAATATGTCTATCAAAAGAACCATCTAGAGGAAGATCCTTCTAGAAGTAGAAGCTTCTATTAGGTTTTCTTACATTCGACTTATTCTATCTTATTGCAAGGCCTTATTAATATTGACCTTTATTACATCTGAATATATTGTTCTACCTACGTGAGGGGTTAGGTCCCTAACATGTCCTCCCCCTTAAAAACAACCTTGTCCTCAAGGCTTGAGATGTGTAAATTGCTGCAGAATGGTAGATGGTTCCCAAGTGGCATCTGCTGGAGTTGTATCTTTCCACTGGACTAACACTTCCTTGATGGTTTTCTGACACAGGCGATGCTCACGCTGGTCCAAAACATCTTGTGGCTGTAGCCAAATGGATCCTTCTTCATCCAACTCGGGAAGGTTGGTTTGAGTTTGGAACTTAGTTCCAATCACCTTCTTTAAGCATGAAACATGAAAAACAGGATGTATCTTAGAATGACTGGGAAAATCTAACTAATAGGCCACTTGTCCCACACGCTTGAGAATGGTATAAGGACCATAAAATTTGGGTGCCATCTTCTGACAATGATCGGCCTTGAGGGAATTTTGCTTGTAAGGTTACAGTCGAAGAAACATCTGATCCCCTTTTGCAAATTGACGTTCAGAGTGACCTTGATCTGGTTGTTGCTTCATGCGATTCTAGGCCATTACCAAATTATCTTTGAGGGTACGGAGGATAGCCTCTCGAACTGTAAGGTTTTGGTCAACCTCTTGGACCTTCGAGACACCTGGTAAATATGAAAGAACTGAAGGTGGATTTTGTCCATATACCACTTCAAAAGGAGTCATGCAGGTAGTTTTATGGTATGAAGTGTTGTACCACCATTAAGTTAGGGGTAACCATTGAGCCCACTGATTTTTCTTTTCCGATGAAAAACACCTCAAATATGTTTCCAAACACTTGTTGACAACTTCAGTTTGACCATCAGTTTGGGGATGATAAGCTCTACTGAGATGCAATTGGGTGCCTTGTAGCTTGAACAGTTCTTGCCAAAAATTGCTAGTGAAAGTTGGGTCGTGATCAGAAACAATAGAATGCAACATGCCATGAAGCTTGAAGACCTGATCCATGAAAAGTTGAGCCACAGTGGATGTTGTAAATGGGTGTTGAAGAGCACATAAATGAGCATAATTGGAAAGGCGATCAACTACCACCATGATGACTAATTTATTTCTTGATTTAGGTAAGCTTGTAATAAAATCCATTGAGATATCCCTCCAAATAGCAGGTGGAATCGGAAGTGGTTGTAGTGTACCATGATATTTGACTATTTATCCCTTGTTGCGTTGACACACATCAAATTCAACTACAAAATTACAAACATCTTATTTCATACCATCCCAGAAAAAATAACGTTTGACCCTATCATATGTTTTGGTAAACCTGGAGTGCCCAACTGTGGGTGTAGCATGAAGCTCAAAAAGTACCGTGGATTTAAGTTTTGACTGTTTACTTAAATACAAATGGCCTTTGTATCAAAGCTCATCATGGAGCCAAGAGTACCCTGGGGAAACTGGAGAATTGGACTGCAATTGTTGTATCAGATGAAAACTTTTGGGATTGTGTAGCCATTCCTGGCGAACGGCTTGGAGCCAATCTAGTACAATGAAGGAGAGAAAAAAAAGGGATCCTTCATCTTCATATTTTCGGGAACGTGCATCTACAACCACATTGTCTTTGCCTTTCTTGTAAATGATCTCATAATCATATCCAAAGAGCTTAGTCACCCATTATTGTTTCTCTGGGGAGGAAATTCGTTGTTCCACAAAATACTTAAGGCTTTGATGATCTGTCTTAATTTGGAAGTGTTTCCCTAATAGATAAGGGTGCCACAGATCAATGACATGCAGAATAGACAACATTTCCTTTTCATAGATTGATTTGCCCAAATTTCGTTCAGGCAGTTGTTTGATGGTAAAGGCCAAAGGCCGACCCTCTTGCATAAGGACAATGCCAATTCCTTTCCCTGAAGCATCACATTCTAGGACAAAGGTCTTTGTGAAATAAAGAAGGGCCAGGATTGGAGTGGTGCACATGGCCATATTCAAGGTTTGAAAAGCCTGAACAGCTGCTGGAGTTCAAGTGAAAGAATTCTTTTTAAGGAGTGCAGTGAAAGGTGCCACAATCTTTCCATAATTCTTAACAAACTTGTGATAATAACTTGTTAAGCCTAGAAATCCATGCAAGATTTTGAGAGTCTTTGGGTGAAGCCAATCCTGTCTCTCTTCTCTTCGGAGACAAAGGAGAGAAGAGCGACAAGACTAAAGAAATCAAAGGTTCGCTAGATAAGCACAAGCACATGGTCAAGATTGAAGTTGGAAGAATACAAAGGACCCATCACCATAAGTAAAAATAAGCAACTTTGTATTCCAAGAAGAGGAAGTCACGCATATATGGTAGAAAGAAATGAACAACCACAGGATGAGAAAAGACAAAGAGGTGGAAGAGATTCTACAATAAATCAAGGAATCCCAGGATTTGAAAACCGGAGGAGGGTAAGATATTCCCCTCTAAATATTCTAGGTGAGCAACATGATCTTCATGTTCTCCCTAACGGCACCTTAAAGGAATTTTTTGGAGACAGAGCAATTGATGTAAACATGCATCTTCATTTGTTCCTTGATGTTTGCGATTTTCACCGTGTTCAGTATGATGATGTCATGGTAAGGTTATTTCTGCAAACCCTATCAGGAAGAGCGTATGAATGGTATACAACATTACCTAGTAGATCGATTCGCTACTTTAATGACCTCGAGCCCATGTCCCTAACTATTTTCTCCCCTTCGATTGCTTATCATACCCTTCTTGCTGATTTCACCCAAATTGGTTTGAGGAAGAATGAAAGAATATGAGACTTTAATCTCAAGTTCAATAAAACCTTGAGTAAGATTACAGAAGATAAAAGACCAAATGACCCAGTTGTACTTGGTTGTTATAAAAATGTGATGCCTCCAAATGTGAAATATGTTATCAGGAATTCCCAAATGGATACCTTGGAGGAGGCAATGACCAAAGCTATTGAGATGGAAGAAATCATGATAGAAATGGGTGCAAACCTCGACATTATACTAGGAAAATTATAAAGGCATCTTGGAGAATTAAGTATAGATAATCGATGAGCCTCCAATTCAAGAAATAACGAATAATTCAAGCCAAGACCGGCTCAGAACCAAACAATGGGAGGAGAACGTTTCAAGGGAACTGTACCAGATGTGAAGGTAGACCCTGTGGCGGCACAAGAAACTAAGCAAAGAATTGAAATTGCACAAATGAATAGAACTATCAAGCAAATGAAGAATGAGATAACTAGACTTAGAAGGGGAGATAATTATGTGGAAAATCCAAGGATGTCGATCCCAGAGTAAAGAAGTAATCCTCACCAAGAAAACAGAGTAAGGTTTTAAAATATGAATAATACACATAGGCTAAGGGTCCCCAGACAACCAACCCCTAATGCAGTTCTTTTGGATGATATATATGATGATAAAATGGTTGAGCAAGAGAATTATTACTCACCTGATGAAAGCTCTGAAACTGTACAAATGAACGGGTGCGAGACGTCCATGTTTATATTTGAGGATGGTGACGACGATCCCAACTCGCAAGAAAATTTCACCCAGACAAGAGGATTTGTAAATAGACCCAAGAATAAAGGTGACTCTAACAAGGAAAAACAAAAATAAAAAGCAAGTGAGAAAGTGATGGATGGAAATGGAATTAAAAGGCAACACTTGATGTCAAACTCCACTCAAATGACATATAATGTCGTAGAGGACTTAAGTAAATTAAAGATAAATTTTTCTTTTACAGAAGTGGTGAATATTCCCTAGCAAAGACAGAACATTTTGAAATTATTGGATGATCCATATAAGAGAGTAGAAGTTGTTGTTACCAGTCCACAACAAGGTTAGAACCAACCAACCACTAAGTTGAGAGGTAAAATTCCTCCCTTTTATATTTCAATTGAAAATCATGATGTTGCACTTCACAACTGCTTAGTTGACACTGGCGCAACCAAAAATATCATGCCATTGATGGTCATGGAGGCATTAAGCATGAATTGCACCAAGTATTATGAAACCAGTGAAAGCATATACACAATTGATTCTAGAAAAGTACCAGCTTATGGTGAGATCAAGGACTTTTATGCTTGGATTACGACAACCCCCCATATTATCACAATTTTCAACATTATTGCGGTAGACCTTCCTATGACATATGGAGTAGTGTTGGGAAGATATTGGACATATATTATCGGGGGATATATAATGAACGATGTAAGTTGTATGATGCTGCTAGACAAAGAAGGATCAATGATTAAAGTGCCCCGTGAACCTAGAAAACCCTTATCTTTCAAGAAGAAGGACAATGAATTGATGGAGGATTATATAGATGCTAAGATTGGAAACTATGTTATCCTAGACATAGAGCATAATTAAATCCTAGAGAAATTTCAAGACACAGAGAACCAAGAATGTATGTTTGAAGGCTATTGGAGGATGTCATTCAATGGATCTTGTTCAAATTCCGGGAATAGAGTTGGGATTGTTCTTATGAGCCCAAAAAAGTTTGTGCATCTGCATGCTATTAGATTGGAATTTTCATGCACTAATAACGAAGAAAAATTGAAGCCTTGATTCAAGGGATGATCCTAGCATAAGAAATGAAAATAGAACATCTAGTTGTAACCAATGACTCAAAATTGGTGATCAATCAATTTACCCAAAGGTATAAAATAAAAAAGGAAATACTTAAGTTATATTTCAAAAGGGTTAACGAATTGATGGAATCTTTTAGTTCCTTCAACATTTCTTTCATTCCCATAGACAAGAATCACAAGTTAGATTCATTAGCTTTGGTAGCCTTATTGTCAAACCTGGACAATGTCCAAAGAAAAACGTCTTTCCAAGTAGAAAAGCATTCTGACCGTCTGTGCCCGATAACATTGAATATTTGCAAGTGTTTGAGAGCGATGAACAACTGGGAATTTTTTTGTTGAATGATGATGATGATAAAGATGATCACACATCTATTGTCCCTAAAGTTTGTATACAATCTGAATCTCTTTTTTCAAAATATGATCATGCTAATAATATCCTTGAATAAGTTTCAATTAGAAAGGTGCGAGAAACAAGAAAATTCAATATTGGAACTGACAGTTCCCCAAAATATGTCAATTTGGGAATTGATTGCACCACTGAGGAAATTGATCAATATTTTTCCTTGTTTAAAGAATACATTGATGTGTTCACTTGGAAATATGATGATCTAAAAGCTTACGATAAAACTATATTCCAACATATCATTCATTTGAGGGAAGAAGCAAAGCCTTTAAAGCAAAAAATAAGGATGATGAATCCCAAACTGAAGCCTCTGGTAAATATTAAATTAGAGAAATTGAAGAAAGAAAGAACAATTTATCCTATTAGGCACTCTGACTGGCTCTCAAATCCTGTGATCATAAGAAAGAAGACCGGGGAAATCCAGATGTGTGTTTACTTCAGAGACCTTAACAAAGAAGGCATAAAGGATAACTTTCCTTTACCTAATATGGAGTTCCTTCTCCAGCAAGTTACTGGATCGGCCTGCATGTCCATGTTGGATGGTTTTTATGGATATAACCAAGTCTTGGTGGTTGAGTAAGATAGGGCAAAGACGTCATTTATCACACCTTGGGAGACATATGCTTATGCTAGAATTCCATTTGGTTTAAGGAATGTTGGAGCTAAATTCCAAAGGGCCATGGATCATGCATTCAACGGGTTGATAGGAAAATTTATGGCAGACTATCAAGATGACTCGATAGTGCATTCAAAGGAAAGGGGTGATCATATCCATCATTTGAGAAAAGTTTTTGAAAGATGTAGATTATATGGTGTCTCTCTAAATCCAAAGAAGTGTTTGTTCGTTGTAACTCAAGGTAAATTACTAGGCCACATTTTATGCAAGGAAGGGATTTACATAGATCCTGAAAGAGTTAAAGCAATAAATGAGCTCAATCCCCCGACATCCAAAAAGGGAGTCCAATCATTTTTCGGCAAGATCAACTTTGTGTGAAGGTTTGTGCCTGATTATGCAAGTATTGTAAAGCCAATCATTTTTTTGTTGAAAAAGGAGCAGAGGTTTGAATGGACAACAAACACTCAAGAGGCATTCAATAACATCAAAGGAGAAATCACCACAACTCCAGTCCTTATTAGTCCATATTTTCAAAGGGATTTCATCATCTATTCCTTTTCTACATAGACTGTTGTTGCATTTGTTATTACTCAGAAGAATACCAAAGATGAAGAACTCCCAATCAGTTTCATGAGAAAAACCTTACATGACTATGAATTGAGGTACCCAGAATTGGAAAAGCAAGCCTTGGCTCTTGTAAAAGCAGTGGCGCACTTCCATACATACATATTGAACTCCCATGTTATTGCTTATGTTACCTCATCACTAGTAAATATGCTTCTAAAACAACAATTGAGAGAAGGAAAATGGGCTAACTGGTTGGAAAAGATACAAGAATATGATATTGATATTAAACCTTTAAAATATATCAAAGAGAAAGGTTTATGCAAGCTCATTGTGAACAGAGATTTGGTTGATGGAATGATTTCAATTTCGGTGGGAGAACCATTAGATGAATCAGAAAGGTATGGAGATATTATATTCTACTTAAGGTTTGGTAGTTTCCTGTCACCATGAACCAAAAGGAGCAAAGAATATTGAAGATGAAGGTGAATCAATATGTGTTGATTGCTGACATATTGTTCAGAAGAAATTATGATGGTATACTGTTGAGGTGCATTGATGAAAATCAAGCCCAAGAAATAATAAGAGAATTCCATGAAGGAATATGCAGTGGACACTTTGCACCTATTACCACCGCTCACAAGATAATAAGAGTCAAATTATATTGGCCATCAATTTTCAGAGATTCATATGCCACAATAAGGAAATGTATATCATGCCAACAATTTTCAGGAAAAATGAAGAGATCTGCGATGCCTTTGCAACCTATAATTTTCGAACAACCATTCTCCCAATGGGGAATTGATGTTGTTAGGCCAATTAACCCGAAGTCTATAAAGGGACATAAGTACATTGTCACTGCCACAGATTATTTCATGAAGTGGCCAGAAGCAGTGGCATTGAAGAAGGCTGATTTTGAAGAGCTAATTAAGTTCCTTAAAGATAATATTTTGTCGATATTTGGTGTCCCAAATAAATTTATCACGGATAATGGTTTGATTTTCATCGAGTTAAAGTTTACAGAGTTTTGTGGAGAATATGGAATTATCATAGGTCAATCATCAAATTATTATCCACAAGGCAATGGCCTTGTTGAATCTACAAACAAAACATCGGTTCAAATACTGAAGAAAACCATTGAAAAGAAACAAAAGAATTGGCATCTGAAGCTGACTGATGCGTTGTGGGCAAGTAGAACGACTCCAAAAGACATCACTGGGATGTCCCCTTATACATTGGTTTATGGTAAGGAAGCAAAAATTCCAATCAGCCTTGAGCTTAATGCATTAATTTATGTAGTTAATACCGAAGATACAGAAGAGAGTTCACCAATTCAAAGGAGGATCAACCAATTGTTAAAATTGGAAGAAGAACGAAGCAAATCCCTGAATCAAACTTCTTAGAGGCAACAAAGTGTCAAAATATATTTTGATCAGAGCACAACTGTAAACAATTTCTAGAAGGGAGAGCTAGTGTTACTTTGGAACAAGGCCAAGGATAAACCATCGATGCATACAAATTTCAAAGCACTATGGATTGGGCCATATATCATCGAAAATATCTTGGGTTTTAACTCCTATATGCGTCAAGACATGAAGGGAAAAATACTAATGCTTCCTATCAACAGACAACATTTGAAAGGTTTTTTCTCCTAAGACTTTCTCATTCTAATTGTACATAATTTTATTTTTTCAGTTTGTCTATCCTTACCTCTAACTCCATAGCCCAACAGATAGAAGCACCTAGTCATACAGATTATGGATTCTTGACAACCCATTGGGGGTTATCATCCCACAGTTGGAGCCAATTGTTGAGATCATTTCCCGCTTCCGTGATTTCCCTCCCCTTTTCTATTTTCCCATTTCCTTTAGCCCATTTCTTTCCCCTCTTCTATACTTACCCCAATTCTCCTTTTATTTTCTCACTTCTATTCTCCCTTTCTAGTTACTATACTTAATCATTTTTTCGAAAATGGTGAGTTCATGGGTTGGCAGACTCACGAATCCTCATCTTCATCCATACTCCCATATCATGAGTCCGACCAACCACCACATCATTCTATACTTATCCATTTTTCCAGTTGCGAGTTCACGAGTTCAAAGCTTTCATATCCCATATTCCACAATATACAGTTTGTACACAAAATATCCGCAATATACATTTTGACCATCGGACTGCCCGAGCTCCTAAGTATCTCATATGTCTCGTATTGAGTTCGATTGACTGCATTACAAAACTTATCCAATTTTTGACCTTTCGCAACCGCGGGTTTGCGGGTTCCCGGGTTGGCTGGTTCACAAAATTTCCCAAATCCTAAGTGCTCTCGTCCGTCCCCACCACCTTCACACTTTTACCAACATGTATTTAGTATGGTTTAATGCTAACAACTCAACATGTAGGTTATGTAAAGATCATCATTAATAAGTGAAGGGATCGAGGAGATTTCTCATTAAATCACATTAAATCATGATTTGCGGAAGATTATATTATCTCTCCCAAGTGCTCATTTCTAATATTATCTGGATTAAAAGAATGCTCTCATCAACTTATGGAAACAACAACTCGACATCAGTTCTACAGAGATACTTTGAACACTTTTGGACGTGAGGACCATAACTTTCACTGGTCTAGAGCCTACTCTTACTATTCATCTCCGTCCGCTCAAAAGGAAGTAATTTGGACCTCCAGAATTGCTCGTGCAGGTTGTGTTCCTGAGGTTTTCGACAACAAGGAACTGGTCTTCTGGTGCGATGAGAAATATATACCAAGTCACTGGATAATTCAACTACAAAACCATTCTCCTATATCTCTGTCACCTCAAGTATTCCACAAAATCTTAAAGCTCCTAGAGCCAACACTCACTTTCAAAGGTGAATATTGCATGGACTTCTTGAGAAATCATGACAACGCCCTGGACCTCTTACCTAAATTCTTGGAGAATCCTGCAACCATCACTGAAGATATTACTAGGTTGCAAGTCAACTTGTTCAAAAACCCCTCTCGGGAAATCGCTTGGTTATACACCAGAGTGACTGGCCAAGAAAATACTACCAGCGTTTCCCGCATGATTATTTACATATTATATTTTACTATCAAGGAGAGGACCATTTTTTATTGGGGGAAGTTGATTTCCATTGAAATCTCTTCCCAACTGACTCGGTATAAAAAGGATAAGAAATTATTTATGGCCTCTTATTTTGTTTTCGTGATAGCACATTGTTGTCAATTTCCTAAATTGTTTATATGCAAGAAGGTGAATTGTGAATTTGATCCAGTGAATTTTTGGTACCAAGCGTTGTGGAGGCACAAAGCTTCCTTGCATTTTTATGAAGTCTTCAACAATTTTATCTCATTTTTTAAAGGATTGTTGTTCGGAAAAGATACCCCAAGGATATCCACTCGGGTGAGTAAATTCCTGGATAAAAAGGGGACTTTGGAGCAAATGGACAACTACAATGTTATCAAGATTTTTGGCTCTAAAGAAAATCCCTCCTTTCTTCCATGCCATATATCTGACAGAATGTTTATTACAGAAGTTGCAAGTTAATATCATTTATGGCTGCACTTTTTTCACGAGAAATGAAAAAAGAAGTTCATACCCTTGCCTTGGAAAATTGGGGACTTTGTATTCATAAATATGAACAAAATTGATGAATTTGAAAACCACTTCCATAACTTGAATCTCAAGTATGATGAAAAGATAAAAGGGTTTGACCCTAACAGAATTTTTGTGGAACATATGTTAACAGTGGGTTTTAGAAATTCATGTATCCACTCTATTCTAGGAGAAGAAGGTGATAATATATTGGGAACTCCTACTCACACTACTGGCGACTTGAAAACGGTACTTAGTACCAATGAATTCTACAAGAAAAAGGGAAAGGGTCCCAACGAGAAGAGTTATCAATCCCCAACTGTTACTCCCAAGAAAACAACATCTTAGAGAAATGCTCCAACGGCCCACCCATATAAGAAGGTAATCAACACTAGTTCAAGCAGAGGAGGAGACAAGAACCCCCCTCCAGGAAAAATTTAAAGCTCACATAAACTTCCTCTGAGGAAGAAGAGGAAGAATATTATACAAGAGGAAGAGGAGCATCGTGTCGAAAATGACATCAACAATTTTTCCCTTGAAGATATGTAGCTTGAGGTTGACATCGAGAAAATATTTCCTAACATTGATCATCCAGGAGGCACGACTCACCAAAATCTGTCGTTGGAAATTGTTGAGAATGAGACCTTCGATGAAGAAGATTCGTTTGTATTTCAGAGCGTTGTCTTTGACAGCGAATCTAAAAAATCAATTATTAAGAAGAGTGATGTGAAGAATAAAAAGGGGAAATCTCATTCATAGGTTAACCTAAAAAACATGTGGCGTTCCCATATTTCCAGAATCCATAAAGCAACCGACGATGCATTGGATGACTCCATTGGTGGTCTCGAAGAAGAGAATATAAAGTTAAAGGAAAGGATTAAGGAATTGGAAGAGACCTTGATTCTTCTTCCACTCCTTGCCAGTCCTTTGGCAATTGTTGGACCCACCACGCCTGCAGCTAAATTAAAAGGATCCTCAAGCTTACTCACATCATCCATGATCTATGTGGAGATTAATATCAAGAAGAGAATGACAATGATCACATAAGATTGGGATATTTCAAAGAACATGATTTCTTTTGGCTTGAGGGCGCATGCCTTCCACGAGTATCTGCAGGAAAACCTAAAAAATGAAGAAGGTTTTTACCTTGATGTCGTGGTACCCTTTGGTGTTAAAGTTTCATATATGTCAGAGCTAAGGAGAAGAGAGGAGGACCTTCCCTTTCCAAGTCAGATCAAGCAGTTAAATGCATGTTGGAAAGAAAAGATTAAGAACTTGAATACCATTGTTTAATCATGCAGCCAAGCCATATCAAGGAGGGAAGAGCTATTCAAAAGGCTCATAGAGGTGGACCTAGCCAGAAGAACTAACAAATTCCAATATCCCAAGTTGATCCTCAACTCGTTGTTTCTAACGAAACAACAATTCGATGAGGATGTTGAGATTGTTAAAGGATTGTCAATCGAAAAATTCTATGGTATAATTGAATATGACGAGGATGCCAAAGATAAATGGCTAGTGGATTACTCTGTAAAAAAATCAAGACATTGAAGAAACCTTACATGGCATTTCCCTTGATCTAAGAGACTTGGAGGGTGAGTTGTTCAACATCAGAATCCGACATGAAATCAATGTGGCACCAATGAAGACTTACATCGAAGAATGGTTCAAGAAGGCCATCGACCAATTAACCAATGAGGGGAAAGAAGTAGTTGAGACAGTTCCTATAACCGTCAATGACAATGATAAAAGGACATCAACAAGCAAATGAAACCATGAGAGACCATCATAGTAAGTTTACACTGATCATATCTTGCTTTCTTTATGAGTTCCTTCATCCAACTATTCCACCTCTTTCACTAGAAAGGTCTAACCAAAGACTGATAACTTCTTATTTTCTTCTTTCTAGGTCTTGCTGTTCCGCTTTCTCCCACCTTTCTCCTTCTGCAATATTACTTATTGTACGTATTTTCTTTATGGTCCGCGAGAGCCCCAATCCCAGTCTTTATGACAAACACATTTTAAATTTCGAAGAA
>JASDQU010190371.1:20329-32541 GCA_032191745.1 Picea mariana
TTGGGAAAATCCTTTGGAAACTAACCGAGCCTTGTGTCTTTCAACACTTCCATCTGATGCATACTTATTTATGTAGACCCATTTACATATAACAAGTTTTATTCCTTTTGGAAGAGGTACAATATCTCAAGTATTATTTTCCATTAAATAACGATACTCTTCCTTCATTGTTGTATCCCAATTTGGAAGACCTGAAGCTTCTGCAAATGTCTCTGGATCATGAGTCTCTGAAACTTGAGCCAAAAGAGAAGAGGCTCATTGGAACTGTGAATGTGTCTGATGTTGATATGAAGGATCACCGAAAATATCACCAAATTCTTCTTGTGTTGAATGAACCCATCTAGGAAGTGATGGAGATGGAGCTGGTGTTCGTTCAGGTTCAAAGGAATCATATGGAGGAAGGTGAGAAGGCGGAGGTGGATTTTCATCTTCACTACCATCATGTGAAGAAGAAACCAGAACAGAAGAAGGCACAAACACCGAAGATGGATTGCAGGCCGAAGACGACACACATGTTGAATTAGGCTTGCAGGCCAAAGAAGGCACAAATGTCGAATGTTGTCCCTTGACCAAGTTTTGAGGATCCTTGGTCATGGTTGACCTAATTTTGAGACTTCGACAGGCTGTCGAAGGTGGAGTGCAAGGCAAAGCGGAGATCGCGAGATCTTGGCCCCTTTTTAGGGATTTTAGGGTTTTGGGCTTATGTAACAAGAATGGGAATGTCGGCCCATGGGTTTACCCATGCTTAGGCCCCCTTTTGTATTGTATAAATAGAAGTCTAGGCGATGTAAGAAGAAGGCTATGGATCATGAAGTTTTAGATTTATAGCCTTCTTTTTAGGGATCGCGAGATCTTGGCCACTTAGCTCTACAAGTCTTTGTTGTAAAGCTATGGATCATGAAGTTTTAGATTGTCCTAGAATGATCGTTAATCTTGACAGAACGAATATGAGACAAGACTACCCTAAGGAAGGTCAAGACACTGAGACCATGGCAGGACCCCATAAAAAATCAGAGGATGTATTGCTACAAATGAAAGAAACCCTAAATGATCACCGAAATATCATCTTATCAGAGATATTCAAAGAAAAAGAATGCATAGAAACAAGAATAGGATACTTCGACATTGACTCTGTTCTGGATGAAGAAACACAGGTGAATGTCATGACAGAAAGAACTTGGGAAACTTTAGGAAATCCTGTTATGATTCCTTCATTGGGAGGAATAGGATTATTTAGAGGAAAGTTGATACACCTATGTGGAAGACTCACCTAGACATCTATGAATTCTCATGGAACTTCGAAAGAGGAAGCTTTTGAGAATGTTAAATTTATTGAAAACAACACCCCATTTGCTATATTACTAGGAAAACCTTATATTGAAAAGGATCAGGCCATAAGAAAAGAAGAGGAAGTATTAGAGCAAAAAAATCAAGAATTAAAAGATTTCATGACTAGGAGGATATCACACTTGATTGAAGAACAGGAGAATAGATCAAAGCTACTTAGAACCAGAAACTTGGATGTCGAAGTTGAAAGAACACAAGAAGATTCACAAAAAACTGAAGCACCTACCCCAAATAAAGAAGACATATTACTCTCCGACCCTATGAAGTTACTATGCCAAAAGGAGATAAGAATCAGAATGGAAGGAGGAATATCAAGACGAAGATCACCGGGAAGAAGGCTAGAAAACTCAGTAAGAAGAGAGAAAAGTTTGAAAATTTACAGAAGGTTCCAGAGGGAACTTCGCAGAAGGAAAATTTGCAAAACTGGAACTTTGTCAGGATATCAGATCAACACCACATGGCACTTCGCCATGGCGAAGCAATATAGATGTTGGAAACATTATAACTATTAGACCGACACCTCGAATGGTTAGAATGACATTTATGGCCAGAAAGCTCGCCACCAGACCATTGAGACTATGTCGCAACGGATAGAACCACATTTATGAAGACCTCTCATCCATTGGAGAGGTCCATTACATTGTGTCTACTTATTCCGTCGATTATTGCACCAAGAAAAATTTTGCGAATTGTATCCAAGCCAACTCATTTATACCGCGTTGTGTTTATTGAGATCGACATCTGTTCCATTGCATTGCGCACTCATTCATCCACCTGAGTTATCCGATCTAAGCGTGCATGTCGGACAAGCTCAGCGCCGCAGAGAAAGTCGTCGAAGAAGTTTTCATTGATCTCATGACCAAGAAAGTAATGTTTCCAGGTATTCAAGCATCATCCACGAGAGGAGTGCAAACCTCTCCGTCGACTGCTCGCAGATTAAGACCATCCCGAGTTACAACATTAAAGAGAACCAAGCACAGATATGACCTAGCCAACATGAAGTTAATCCGAACCATATTACTCGACTACATCCTGCCTCTGGCCGATGTGGTGAGTCGTGACATCGTCCCGAGGGACTTTGATTACACCCTGGTTACTGCGTACCTCCCGAAGGGCATACGTGTAGTTTGAATGCAGCAGGATAAGATTGTGATGTTGAAGTTCAATGAATTCAACCTAGGAGACTGCAAGAACCATAGTATGCTCTCTCCTTACAAATACTTGACCAGGACGAAGTGGAAGAACTCGAAAATAATCCCCCAGCCATGGACTATGAACCTCGCGCAGTCCACTCTCTTGAATGTGATGAAGATTCCACATTTTGGAAGGCACCAAGAGGTTAATGCCTATGTTAAGCTCCTTCTCTCATGTTACCATGGCGGCTACCTATGGCTAGATAGATGTATCATAGTCGATCCGATGTTAATCCATAGGATCACCGGATTGAGCATGTAGGGACCCGACTCACAAGACTTCTATCCAGGGAAGGCTACATATCACGCATTAGCACAGAAGGTCAAAGACACATATGGTGATGTAGAAAAGGGAATGTGAGGCTACAAGGTAGCTTCCATCCAGAATGGAGCAGTGTGCGTGGCCTGTCATCTGGTCGCAGGAAATATTGTGAGAAAGAACAGACCTACACAGGTCACAGGATTTGTTGTTGACCTCACCGGGAAATGTGTAGGACTCCAGATGAACTGGGCGAAGTACTTGGTCAACCATTTGGAATTAAACTGTTGCGAAGCTCAGGATCAGGGCTATGAGTTCCACTTTAGCTGGCTCCTAATCCTCATCGCATTTACCACTCGAGAGATAATGGAAGGTGCGACCTTCCGGGACATTGAGTCGTTCGAGTCGCTTGCTGCGAAGTTGACCACGCTCTGGTACTCGAGCGATATGGGAAAATATTGGCAGTCGAATGTGGTCTTTCATACGTACTATATCCAATTGAGGAGGGCCATCAAATTTGTACCTCACATGACGCCAAACACCCTGCATCGGTTCCAACCCCTCATGAAGTTCTGTGTAGATCGACACTTCATCTATATCACTACGCGAGAAGACGAGCATAAATAGGAGATTCAGTCATACTACAAGCTCATAGAGGAGGACCTCGAGGAGATAACTAAAGACTGGTCAACAGACCTCCTTATCCCTGCTAACCCTGCAGAGATGTTTGATCCCGAACTTGATAGCTCGGAGGCCTCTCACAAATAACACGACACACCTGGAACAAGAAAAAGGAATAATACTGAAGAAGTCCAAGACTTGAGCAATGCATCGGAAGAAACTACCTCAGTATCACCTAGCCGAGGGGGTGATGACGAAGTAGAAGAGACAAATGGAAAAGAAGACCAGCAGAAGCAAGGCGAAGTAAAACTGCCTAGGGATCCTGTTGATGAGATTGATCCCTTGAAGAAAAGGAAGGTTTCTCCCACAAAACCCACTTCCCGAAATAAATCCAGAGCCACCTTGACTAAGATGTAAACTGTGCTCACTGTAGATGACTTTGACTTCATCATTGCAGCTGTAGCAGATGCCTCGTAGGTCATCTTACAGAAACATGAATCCAAGAAGGAGGAGATGTATGACAGAGTCGAGGTTGAACTCAGAGGGGTGAAACAGGCCCTTCAATCCAACACCGTAGTCTCTACTACGCCCCCACCATCAGAAGAACCAGAGTTGGTAGATGAGCCTGCCCAATTCCGAAGACTNAGCACAAGCTGAGAAAGACCAGGCCACAACGACCCTGAAACAAGCCCAGGAATAAATGGTAGAGCAACGTCGGGTTGTACAAAAGGAGAAGGATGACCTTCAAGCCAATTTTGAAGAAGAGAGGGCGTAGGTCAAGCAAGAAAAAGAACAATTGCTCGTAGAACAAATTGGAGTCAAAGAAGCAGTCAACAGATCACTTTTCTCTGTGATGGTCTTAGAGCCAAAGGAAAAAGACTGAGTAGAGAATCAATTAGCACAGCTCACGGAAGCTATCCAATAGCTACAACAAAGAATAATAGAATTAGAGCTACGAACAATGCCCAACACTCCACAGGATGTGCGAGATCAAAGAGAAGCAACTGCCTGAAGCGTAGTTGAAAGAATAAAGGCCCTCGCCATGGCATGCAAACAACTAAGTGATCACAGTGCCCAGACTTATGAGCAAATCACTGAGGATCCTGAATTGAAGGCACTGGAGTCACATCTCCAGGAGGAAAATCAACAAGTAGAAACAATACAAGTGCAGTTGAAGCCCCTGTCATCCGTTGAGAGGATGAAGCAATCCCAAGAACAACGCACTGCTCAACAATAGGTACACACCATTCAGAGAAAATTCATGGAAGTGACTCAGAGGCTCCAACCTATACAGGATGAGGCTTGCCAACTGTTCACAGAGATTTAAGGCTGAGGAGCATAACTAGAGAAAGTCGTCACTGCAGCTGAACTGCGCTTAGAGGGACCTATCAATGAAGAAGTTATCCAAGAGTTCATTGAGCAGGAGGCCATGGAACAAGAACAGGTCGAAGAAGCTCAAGCCAAGCTCGAGGATTTTGAAGCAGAGCTACCTAGACCAGAGTGACTCGGGAAGACTCACAGGTGAGTGTTGGGGGCCTGTTGGCCCTTGACCAAGTTTTGAGGATCCTTGGTCATGTTTGACCTACTTTTGAGACTTCGGCAGGCTATTGAAGGCGAAGTGCAAGGCGAAGTAGAGATCCTAGGATCTCAACCCCTTTTTAGGGATTTTTGGGTTTTGGGATTATGTAATAGGAATGGGAATATCGACGCATGGGTTTACCCATGCTTAGGCCCCTTTTTGTAATGTATAAATAGAAGTCTAGGCGATGTAAGAAGAAGGAGGAGAAGGAGTGTTATGCTAAGTGCAAGTGATTGTAAGAGGCTTTGTGCATATTGTATGTTGAGACTTGTAGAGCTAAGTGCAAGTCATCTGTAGTTCTTTGTGCACAGATTGTGTAAGGATCTGTTCTTGGACCTAACTCGGGGAAGGAGGATATGACGAGGTGCGCAGATATCCTATCCTCTACGGAGTTGGTTTTGAGGCTTTGTGTATGTAAGAAGATTGAAAGAAGCTAATAAAGAAGATGAAGAGTTGGTGGAGGTAGCCCCAGGGTGGGGGTGAACCACGTATATCCTGTGTTGTGATTGTTATGTGCTTTATGGTTATTCTCTTATCTATGTGATTGAATGCTTAATGCTCTAATATATGCTTAGAGGGATCTAATATGGTAGCTTAGTGATGAATAATGTGAATGAATGCTAGATCTGATCTATGTTGGTATGCTTAGTGCTTAAGTCTATTGAATCTATGTGAATACTACGCTGATCTTTTATTAGGGTTTAGCTACGTTGTAAGCTAAAAGACTGAATATTGATGAATCATAACTGCTAAGTGCTCTGTTAAGGTGTTACAATCACAGATCTGTGTCCCAGCTAAGGTTGCAGACATCTGAGTCCTGCAACCACCCATGCCTCTACCTTAGGTGAGACTTCATCTGCTTCGCAAGTGTTGCCAAAAGGGCCGGTAGTTAGGGTTTTGTTGGTGCACTGTTGTAGTGTTGAACCTCGGGTCTTCCCTTGTGCCAACATCGAATTAGGCTCACAGGCCAAGATATTTTCATCAAATTTAACATCTCTTCTAATAATAATTTCATTACAATGTGGTTGAAGAAGTCTATAACCTTTGACATCTTCAAAATAACCAACAAATATGCACTTCTCACATTTAGGCTGCAATACTTTCCTTTTCTCATCAGGAATGTGAGCCCATGTTGTGCTGCCAAATTCATAGAAGGGACTTACATCTAGTTTAATTTTATTCCAAGCTTCTTCCAGTGTTATATTTTTAAGAGCCTTTGTGGGCGTGTGATTTACTATGTAATTTTCACAGTCTATGGCTTCCTCCCAATACTTTAGACTTAATCCCTTAGATTGAATCATAGAATTAGCCATTTATTTTAATGTGTGGTTCTTTCTCTCAGCAACACCATTTTGTTGTGGTGTATATGGAACAATGTGTTGCATTTGGATGTCCTGTGTAGTGCAGTAACTTGTAAAATTATTGTTCACATATTCGCCTCCATTATCTATTCTTAACCTTTGAATATGATGTTCAAATTTCTTTTCTACAAGGGCCTTGTAGGCCAAAATCTTGCCAAAAACTTCCTCTTAAGTTTTAAGAAGTAAACCCAAGTAAGTCTGGAAAAGTCATCAATGAAAGTTAAGAAATACTTACACCTAGAAAAAAGAAGGAGAAGAAATTGGACCACACAAATCACTGTGAACAAGTTCCAAAGGGGTCGAGGCGTGCCAAGAGGCATGTTTGTCAAAACTGTCCCAATAATATTTTCCAAGAACACAACCGGAACAAACACCATCTCTGAATGAAACAGGAGGAAGACCAGTCACCATCTGTTGATTACATAGTTTCTGCAATGAGCGATAGTTTAGATGACCAAACCACTCATTCCAAAGTTTTCTCAAGTCATCACTATGAGAAACAAAAACTAATGAAAAATATGATGACCCAAAGTTGTCAAACTTGTACAACCTAGTAATATCATCATCAATTCCAGTTGCAAGAACACTCTTAGGATCTTTTAGATCCTTGATTATAACTTGGTGAGGTGAAAACTCGACGGTTTTACCTTCACCTAAATGAATGATTTGATATACTGATAGAAGGTTACAAGAAATAATTGGAACACATAATACATCATTGAAATGACCATTTTCTACTTGAACTGTTCTAGATCCTACAACACTCAGAGATCTATCATCACCAACAAATATTTTCTTGGTGTTACATTCATTTAGAGCAGAAACATGTCTTTATTCTTAGCCATATGATAAGATGCTCTAGAATCAATAAGCCACTCATCAGAAGAAGAAGTAGAAGTTGTATTGAAGGAGAAACCAGAAGCATAAAGTGCATGTCCATGAGAAGAAGAAGAAGTAGAATCAACACCGATGTTGTGCTTCTTCATCACTGCTTCTAAAGATTCCATCTTCTTGAAACATTTGGACTCATCATGACCATCTTTATAACAAAAGTTTCAATGTCTGTCAGTCTTCTTAGTTTTGTATTTTCTCCATTGTCACCATTAGGAGCGGAAGCTGTCTGAGAGGGTTTGGGACCCTTATGCTTCTTGTTGTTGTGGCGAGGATGTTTCTTTTTGGGATTCTTGGGTTTATCTTTCTGAGGGACGACTAAGGCTTTGTTGGAGGTACCTGCAGTGTTGATCACTCCAGGTTGTACAAGCTTATCTTTCTCTCTAATCAAAACATCACATAAGGAATCAAGAGTGGGTTTTTGATAAGCTGTCCCTAGAGCCTCTTTCATGGCATAAAAGGTAGATACAAACACAAAATTTGCACTACCTAGCTTAGAAAGAATAAGATAGATTCAATTCTCTTCGTCCATCTTTATCTTACATTGTTCACATAAAATTATGAGTGTTTTAAACTTAGATAGATAGTCTTCAATGCAAAAAAAATCACTTGGACTTAAAGTCAGTACTTGATTTTCTAACTGTTGTACTTGAATAATATCGTGTTTACCAAACACATATTCATTATTTTCCCAAGCTTCATCGGATTTATCAATTTGTTGAAGGTGGAACCTTAAATCAAGAGAGATGGACATTCTGATTATGCCACGTGCTTCGTCATTCCTATTAGCCCATTTGACTTTTTTATCAGCACCAATATGTTATATTTCCTTTCCCAAGGTAATCCGGTACAAGCCTTTACTTTTTAATAAATCCTCCATATGGGATTTCCATTAGAAATAGTTGGTGTTGGTAAGAAAAATATTATTTGAAGAAGCCATATTAATTGTGTAGATAATATAGATTTAAAAACTGAAACTGATGATCTGGATGGAAATATCTTGAAAATTTAGTCGTTTTAAAAAAAAAAGACACTGAAAGCATACTTCGGATGTGAAAGTTATGCCATTTAAAAAAAAAGGCATAAACAGTAACCAAAAGACCACGTGATGGTGTAAGTTGCTTTATGAAGTGACTCACTTTTATAAAAAAACAAGTGGGGTTCACTTTTACAATGAAGTTACTTTATAAAAGAAAAGATGCATGCAAAATAGATAACTCTAAAATATTAAAACTACTTATAGTGATTCACTTTTATACTTGAAGGGAAATACACTTTACAATGGAGCATGAACTTTTTAAAAACAAAAGTAGAAAAAAGAGAGACTTGAACTCAAGACCTCTTACTCAATAAGGAAACTTTTAACCAAATAGACTATCAAAACATATTATAATGTTTAGCAAGAGTGTTGTTGTTGTTGAAGACGACCTTGGAGAGCGTGCTAAAAAAAACTCTTTTCATACAAGAAAAAAAAATCGTTTCTCGATGACAACAAGGTTAGATCTCTATTAGCTTACCCGAAAAATGCACCTTTTCCTATATGTTTTTGATTTTCTGAGATCGCACAGGGCGTGGGGAAAAGAGAATACATAGATATAAAAGAGTAGAAACCAAGAAACAAACAATATAAAACCGAAATAATACTCTGCAAAAAAAATTAAAAAGGGTGTATTCAGGCTTTATACCTCGAGATCTAGCTGAAATGGTCATATCTTGGGAAAATGGAAACCTTTTCAAGTGAAATGAAAAGCGTTCCTGAAAGAAACGAGTGCTATGGATGCAATGGAATAGTCCTCTCAGCCCAGCAATGTACAAAAATGGAAGAAAACAGAGATGAGACAACTCATCTTCATGATCTCGATCTACAACAGGAGCGGGTCTTCAAACAAAATCTGATACCATGTTTGAAAACACAGGTATTCCAACAGAGGACGAACACCTTCAGTAACCACTCACACGCCAGATCAAAGATCAACACACCGGTGTTTTGACATGGTAAAACCCCTATGAGGAAACATCCACAGCCCCAACCAATGCAACCACTTGGAGCAGTTTATTAAGGCAAAAAAAGAAGATTACAGAGAGATTTTACAAGAGGTTTCTCACAATCGATCATCGGAAAATGGCACTCCATGCTCTTTAAATAGATATCATGGACCAATCAGGTGCTAAGCCATGGATCAATGGCTGTTAAGATTGAGGAGAATATGAACCGTCAGATCACTCTATGTTGGGAATATATTGTGACAATTTCCTAACTACAAATGCATACTAATGCATACTAATGATACACACTAAGAAACACACTTTTACCTAATGACACATTATACCAAGTAGATCTTAACTAACTCCTAAGTGTCTAAATATCCTAACAATGTTGTCTTCAACATTCATTAATTCTCCATCTGCAGCTGTAACTTTTGTGCATGCTCCATCAAAACATGATGTTGCAAGCCATTCTTCAAGAAACTGTAATTCTTCTTCAAACTTTATATTTTTCTCTAGTTGCTGCTAATATCTGCACACTGATAAACATTCATGAACTTCACTAAATCATTATAATTTGAGTTCTCTTCATTTTCCTTTATGTTGAGAGTTTCCTCCCTTTCTTTATCCTCTGCCCGATCCACATTCTTTTCTACATTAAAATATTTGTGGTATCAGAGCATAAATCAAGGGGGCATTAAATGCCTTCATAGAAATAGTGGATCCAACACTAGGAGGAAATACATACATGTCTCTTTACGCTGGGCGGTGAAACCGTGTCTCCTCTCTTCACACGACTTTTCTCTATTCTGCAGTAGAATCTTTTGTGACAGGAATGAGAGTAGCTTCAATCCTTCTCTCCAAATTAAGACTCTTTCTCTGGGCTCTGATACCAACTTCGAAATCAGAGTTTCACACTGCGGAACAGTGAGAAAAGTTGCTCACGAAACACAATTTTCATTAATCAAGAAATTACATACATTTATAGTCGAGAGAGGCAACACCAAACTTAGAACATTCCCCTAAACTTATGGATATGAAACCACTCATTAGCTAAAATCAAGATCTCGTAAAACTACCTAGGAAAAATGTGTTAACCATATTCCATTTTAACACCATTCTAGAACTCCTAATTTCGACATTATTCCAACAAAAAAAATATGGAGTATTTACACAATCACACAACATATCTGCGTATGATGTCAAGGATTTTAAATCTTGATGCATTCAAACTACACCAACCATCCACTGCCGAAATAATTAACATAGGGGAGGCAAGATACAATTGTGCTTAACCAAATGTGCACATTCCCTAGCAACATCCTCCCCCATTCCCCATTTATGAATTCCTTTGCATTGTTGAGTGATGATGTGAATGCATCCTAAGTTATCTAGTGTGTACTAGGACTAGCTTTGCATTTCAATTGTTATTATTTTGGTTGGGCCTGATCGAATATACCAGAGCATTCTTGTTATTGTGCATAGTCCGTTTAGACTATATTGTTTGTTTTTTGGTTGGGTGCAATCAAGCTTGGAATTTCAAAACGCATGAGCACATCAAATTTGACGGTTTTCCCGGCTTCAATGACTGTTCTGCGGGTTTTAACGAAGAATCTCGATGGTTATTAAAAAAATTTAACCTTATTTGACGAGCAAATTGCCCGTCAAATTCCATCCCTGGGTGCAATCTAATATAGTAGAGCATTTCTATTGTTGCAAATAATCCATACAGATTGTCTGCCTACCAATGCCTTAATCTATTTGTCAAGAAATCAATATTGATTTTATGTTTGTGTGCACAGCATTGGTGAAGATCTTATTTACAACCCCAATTTCATTAAATTTGAAATAATGAGGCAAAATCTAGACTAACATTGTGAATTTCGTTTCTAAAAGTGTTAATATCATCATTTCTAAAGTGTACAATTGGATTATGAAAGTGGAGATATTAGTTTTCAAAAGTGTGAATTTCAAATAATTTCAACCCCAAAAGTGCGAATTTTGATTCCAAAAGTGTCAATTTTGATTCCAAAATTGTGAATTTTGATTTCAAAAGTACAAATTTGATTCCAAAAGTGTCAATTTCAATTTTGCAGTTGTGAATTTTGATTTTAAAAGTGTCAATTTTATTGCTCCATCTATACCTGTTTTTCATATGGACAATGTAAGAATAAATCGTTTGTTGGTTCTCCACATTTTTTACACATTATACACCTTGCTAGGCCATTCTAGTTTCTTTTTTCACCATTATCTAGATGAAGATTTATTATAACTCCTAACTTTTGGGAGGACATCCTAACTTTCATATTCTTCCACACCACCATTTGTTATCCCCTGCTTCTTTCTATTAATTGTTTTGCTACATATCCCAATTTTGTTAAGTAAACCCCTAATCTTTTGATACTTGACTAAAACACTTTGAATTTCAATTATGAAAGTGTGAATATGTTGAATATTTTCTTTTTGTATATAAATGCATAATTTGACTATGACATGCATTGCTAAATATATCAATATTGAAAAGATGCAACAAAATAATTTAGAACAAGTGATTATGACAATTATTGCATTGCAGTGTTGTACTTTTTCAAAGTAATTTAAGGAAATGTAGGAAAGGGTTCCATAAAAACAAAAGACAATCCATATAAACAAGAGATGGAGTCTATGAGCCAGTTCTTTTTAACAACTTTTGTTGGTCTCCAGTTTTGATCATGTTTTTGCCTATATTATATTCCAAAGACCTCCATCTCTATACCCAGTACCAACCCTTTTGCCCCTGTTTTGACATAATTGACATCTCCTTACCACTCAATGGGGCTACTTAAGGTATCTTTACGTTTCAAGCTATTTTTATGCATTTTGATGCTTTAAATTGATATTGAAACTAATGTCGCTTGGGTTAGGTACCACTTCTATTTTTGGAACAGGATTTGCCAGTACCAGGTACCATCTCGTACCCCGTGGAGATACCAATG
>JASDQU010190373.1:17941-28320 GCA_032191745.1 Picea mariana
AAAAAAATGGGCCTAAATCCAACCAGATTTTCAGGGGTATCTTGAGTTTGGCATGGATCAAACGTTCCATGCATTTCAGAACCTTACCCCCGGGGTTTTGCCCCATTTTAAACCAACTCAGATGCTTAGAAAATCGATCAGAATTCTAAATCAACCAAAAATTTAAAACTGCATCGCCAGAAAAATAACTCGGGAGGGAAGATTGCTCCCGAGTTAGCCCACTCCCTCGATGACACACACATGATGGGTTTTGGAATTAAATTAAACATTTTAGTGTACCACCTATTAAATATTTGTGCCATCACGAGGCATCCCACTTATGTATATTTTACTACATTTTCATCATGTATGCGTGGTCCACCTTGGAGATTACTACATTTTCATCATGTATTCATGGTCCACCTTGGGATTAAATATTCATTGTTTGAGGAATGGAGGTTATTGAAGTCAATTGACCACATTGAGGGGGTTGTTACCTTGTATGTTATTTTTCAAAARAAWTTGCAATTAACTCCACTATTCTATCATTATTGACTTGATTTTTGGAATTAGTTAAATTGAGATAATGTTATTTTTGTTTTTTTAGAATATTTTATAGGAGGAAGTTGAGATTTCAATACAATTCTTCTAACTTTTAGTAAGCAAGTTGTTAAGAGTCTTATTTTTATTGTATTCCTTAGAGAAAAAATTGTGTCTAGGCAATCGATTGTTATTTTATTCTACGAGGAGATAGAGCACACATCTATATAATAATTTGATCTCTCCATTTGCAACTTGGATTGGATTTGAGTGATTAATGGAAGAACTTGAGAGAAAGACATATCCAAGCATTGAAACGAAGGAAAAGTTTTTCCAAGTTGTGATTTCATTTATGTACAATCTTTTATGTGTGGCACATGTTCTAGGAAAAGTATTGGTAGACATTTGTATGCAGGTTCGATTGTCAAAGCTAAGTGTAGAAGCACCTAATATCAAGAGGTAGAGTAAATCCATATACCTTCTATTGTAAGTTAATGCTTGCACCTTGTCTTGGGGAAAAAAGGTTTAAATCCCTAACTACCTCGATGTGTAAATATTAACTGCTCCTACATATTGGTTTGGTTGTGTAGCTCCTATTGTGAATCCCTTCCCTTGAATACTTTGTGATCCTTTGTTTACTAAGTTAGGTGAATGCTATAGAGGATTCCATCTTGTCTATTTATAGCCCCTAACCATTTGATGAACAACCCTCTTAGGTTGTATTCATGACTCCATATCCCAAGCAATAAGGCATTGGTTTTCCCCTTCCATCTTTCACCTCCAAGCCCATATTTATTTAAAACTTTCCCATTTCCTTTTGTTGTATTAATTGTTAGCTCTCTTTATTCCCACTCCATACTACAAGAAGTAAGCCTAGCAACCATAGGGAAGCCCACATTGACTTAGGTCCTTCCTTTGTCTAAAATGCATAGGAGTGTTGGTGAGGTGATTGTGGCCAACCTCCTTGTTTCACATGTTCTCACTTAGGTGTTGGAATTTACATTTTTGGGTGTGATATTGTGTGGTAATACCTCTCTCATTAGATGTCTCATTAGCAGGAAATGGGAGGTTGACCTCACACTAGTATATGTTTGTGTATGGACATCGTATAAGGTCGAACATAGGATCCTTTGGACCAAGTAGCATAGAAATCATTGTCGAATTGAATCCTTTGCATGGTACAACTAAACTTTTGGTTATCATCATACACCATGTGTGTAACATCCCTGCTATAATCCCGAATTTAATTAATTCTTAGTGTAGATATAATATGTAGCCACGACCAATTGATGTAATATGCAAATTGCATTTCTGAATTTTAATAACAAAATGTAATGCCAGCTGTTGAGGGATATGGACAAATATGGGGGCTGGATTAATCCACAAGAGAGGGGAGGGTCTAAGAGAATGCCTAAGAGGGGTCCAAGGGGGAATTACCATTGTATATTAATTCAACCAATTTCCTATATTTTCTATTGGTATATGAACTTTCTAATTTCTTATCGAGTGTTCCCAAAGCCAATCATTGAATGTTGATGTTAGTGGTAGCATTGGAAAGGTACTTCCACATTGGCGTGTGTCTAGCATGTGGAAGTTGTAAAAAATCTTCTAGTCTTGAGTTCACTTTAGTTAAAAGGAATTAATTAAATTAAAATTGTATTTATTAATTAATTGAGTTATTTAAGGAATGTGCTTAGCACGCAATATGTAATCTAAATCTTAAGTGAGTGTGAGAAGTAATATCAACCGTAGATCACTTTGGAGATTAGAAATAGATTGTAACTTATAATTATAAAAGAAAATCTAGGAGAAGGAGGAAAACACTTTTGACGAGAGGTCGAGGTTGAGATACTTGTGTGAGATACAGTTGTGAGAGACTTTGGTGAAAGACTAAGGCCAAGGATAAAAAAAGAAGGAATTTTTCTAGTGTGAGGAGTGTAGGAGCAAATAAGGACTTTTGCTTACACTAGAGTGAGGAGATATCATAGGATGGGTGAATAGATTTTGTCCAAGTGTTGTTGTAGAGAAGGTTGGATCACAAAGGACTGTGATTCAAGATCTTGGATAAGTGAAGAAGGACTTCCATCTAGAGGTCATATAGGTCAAGGAGAAGAGAGAGCAGAGGCAATCGTAGGTGGGTTTCAGAGAATAAAAGCTAGAGTGAAGTGCAACATTGTACGTAAGTTTTTATATGTGTATGCGGGTCTCAGTGGAGACATTCACGTACATACATGGGTTTGCTGAAGGACAATCACATACACCTAAAGAAATGTGTTGGTACAGATTTGTACAACAACATAAGAATTTCTAGGTTTGTTTGCGGTGTATATTTCTCTTAGTGGGCCATTTTCCCTGTTAAGGGAGCCCTAATTTGACCTTAATAAAGGCATATTGGAAGTGGTTTTCCCTCTGGGGTTTTTTCAGGAGTTTACACTTGAAAATATCG
Source organism: Picea mariana (assembly GCA_032191745.1). NCBI lineage: Eukaryota > Viridiplantae > Streptophyta > Pinopsida > Pinales > Pinaceae > Picea > Picea mariana. The sequence goes on from JASDQU010190373.1 coordinate 20,907, forward strand.
GTGTCTTGTGTGTGAGATTTTGGTTTCCTTATTTGTGCTTTTGCTGCATGTTTAGTTGATTACTCAACAATGATTTTAGTAGATAAATATATTTGATTTTGAGCTAACTGCCAGGAGTTGAGTAGAGGATGAAAATCAACATGGTATTAAAACATACCAAGGATTGTTAGACAATAAATCAACATGGTATCAAAGCTAGGGATCTGAAGGAAGGAAACCAAGAGCACATGTCTCAATAGTTACAAGAAGATCTATAACCAAGACGCGGAAATCAAAGGATGAATTTCAGGGAAGCTATATAGCTAAGGCATAACATGGTTTTTGTAGGTGTATATAGGTGTATGCAGGTCACAGTGGTGAAAATGACGTACATACACGGGTCAGAGTGGTGAAAGTCACATACATAGTGGGTCACTGTGTTGAAAATCACGTACAAGAACGTACGTGACAATACAAGATAGTTTCATCAGAGGGTTACCAGATCAGATATTGGATTCGAGGTTTTGAAGGAGAGAGGGAGTCATCCTTTGTGACACAATGGTGAACACATTGAATATTGAGGACATATTTGAAGGGGAAACCAACTTGTAGTCATGGAAGGCAAGGGTTCTTCTTCTATTGGAGGAGAATGACCTCGAAGAGTATGTTGAGGCTGTGGTTTCTAGTGGGGAGTTTATCGCTCAAGATGAAAAGAAGAAGAAGGACATGAGAAAAGTCAAGTGCTTTGCATGTCACAAGTTTGGACATTGTCTAGGTTAATTTCCACACATGAAGAAGAGGGGGAACGAAGTGAAACCAGAGGTAGCTGCGATGGAAAAGACTTTAATAAGCGGATGAGTTTTGGAAGAAGTTTGAATAAACAAAGTTCTTACTTGTTTCCCAAACTTCCTTGGGCATCATATGAGCTGATGCATGGTTGATAGATGGTGGAGCCACATATCATATGACAGGTACATGAGAGGTGTTTGAGAGCTTCACAAATTTTGAATCAGTGATGCATGTGGAACTTGGTACGGGGACCAAGCATGCAGTAAAGGGATCTGGAGGAATATCATTTCAGTTGGAGTCAGGAGGCACATTGAGAGTGAAAAATGTGCTATGGATGCCAGAATTCAAGATCAATTGATGTTAGTTTCAATGATTGAGAAGAAGGGATTTGACATAGCGTTCTAGGATGGAAAGGCGTTGATCAAGCCTAAAGGATATAGCTAAGAAAACGCAACCGACTATGGATTTAGAGAGGGAAACTTATACAAGATAAAGGGCCAACCTTTGCAAGTAGTGGTGAGTAGTAGAGTGACAGAGAACAAGGAGCAGGTATATCTGAAGGTTGAGAAACTCAGAGGGAGACAACCTTGAGGTTCAAATGGAGAGAAAAATTCTAAGTATATCGAGAAAGAGTCATCGTACGAGATGGCCATGTAGGATGCTCATGAGTATGTTCATAGGTAGTGAGTCTTCAGAGACAGGTCATATCATTATGGCAGGGATAGCTTCTATGTCAGAGGGAGAAACCATTCAGATGTATTGGAGAGCAGGCATGGTAGAAGATCTGGTAGCGAATATTGAGCCATTCGAGGTGGGAGAAGTACCTTCCTAACTAAGAGGGAGTGTTGATGTTAGTGGTAGCATTAGACAGGTAGTTCTACATTGGCATGTGTCTAGCGTGTGGAAGTTGTCAAAAATATTCTAGTCTTGAGTTTACTTTAGTTAAAAGGAATTAATTAAAGTAAAATTGTATTTAGTTATTTAAGGAACATGCTTAGCATGCAACATGTAATCTAAATATTAAGTGAGTGTAAGAAGTAAACTCAACCATAGATCACTTTGGAGATTAGAAATAGATTGTAACTCATAATTATAAACGCAAGGCTACAAGAAGGAGGAAGACACTTTTGATAAGAGGTTAAGATCGAGAGACTTACTTGTGAGATACTTTGGTGAGAGATCGAGGTCAAGGATAGAAAAGAAGGACTTTTTCTAGTGTGAGGAGTGTAGGAGCAAAGAAGAAATTTTTCTTACACTAGAGTGAGGAGATCTCACAGGTTGGGTGAAGATATTTCGTCCAAGTGTTGATGAAGAGAGGGTTGGATAAAAAAGGACCGTGATTCAATATCTTGGATAAGTGAAGAACCACTTCCATGTAGAGGTCATACAGGTCAAGGAGAAGAGAGAGCAGAGGTAGCCGCATGTGGGTTTTAGAGGATAGAAGTCAGAGTGAAGCACAACGTCGTACAAAAGTTTTCGTATGGGTTTTCCATACATGTACATGGGTCTCAATGGAGACAATCATGTATGTACACAGGTTTGTTGAATAAAATTAACATACACCTCTAGAAACGTGTTGGTACAGGGTTGTACAACAACACATGAATTTCTAGGTTTGTCTGTAGTGTATATTTCTCTTAGTGGGCCATTTTCCCTATTACAAGAGCCCTAGTTTGACCTTAATAAAAACATACTGGAACTTATTTTACATCCATGGTTTTTCCATGGTTTTATACCCAAAAATATTGGTGTCTTGTGTGTGATATTTTGGTTTCCTCATTTGTTTTTCCGTTGCATGTTTAGTTGATTACTCAATTGTGATTTTAGTAGATAAAGAGATTTTATTTTGAGCTAATTGTTGGGTGTTGAGTAGAGGATGAATACCAACATGGTATTATAACATACCAAGGGTTGTTAGAGAATAAATCAACATTGAATACATGTAAGAGGGTGGGTGTGAGAAGTCACATCCCATAGTTGTTGGGAGCACGAGGGTTGAGAACAATCAACTTGGGGAAGTGTGTGAATCAAGCAAGCAAACCAAAGGAGAGAAATTTGTATGCGCAGTTACAACAGTTTTAGACAATCAATTTTTTTGGCATGAATAGAAAGTAGAGAGAAAGAAAGAGAGCTTGGAGCTGGAGCATCCATGGAGGGCCATTTCTGGAGCATGTTGGAGAATTTTGGAGCTAAAGAATGAAGAGTCGGGTTGTCAGGCCTGAAGAGCGAACTCTTGTGTGAGTTACACTATAATAACATGTGTTTTCTATTGTTTGCAGATAGTTTTCATGGCAATGAGTTCCCTTGAGTTCCCAACAAAGATATTTGTGGTTACTTGTGTCAAAGATACCCTGATAAATGAATGGGATGCCCAAGGGACCGATATCAATGAAGGGGTACATTCCTTGGGTTGGATAGGTCAAGAGGAAGAGAGCTGTTGGAAAATCAGGATATTTGTAGGAGAATACCAGTGGTTTGTGGGTTTTCTAAGTTGTGAGTGGATAGTGAGAGACCACCCTTTTTTATGGTTTTCTAGCCCCAAMTCGAGGGTGACTTGTTGTTGATATTTGGAACAACAAGTATATGGTTGGGTGRAATGTTTGTCCCAAGCAGTTGGTTGCAAAACTGAATTAAAAGATAAGTGTTTTATATGTTGTATGTGTTATATTTATGAGTTTTAATTGTTGTGCATGAACTATGTGTATAAGACTGATTTATATGCTACTATGTGAGTTATTAACTACATTCATTATTGTTTTAAAATGTTGTAGATATATCTAAATAATGGTAACATGTAGTATTTAAATATGTATGTAATTCGTCGTTGATAATCTACAAGAGTTAGTTAGCAAATTGTTTTTCATTTTTATAAGTATTCTGCACATAATGGGCCTCAACTGGCCTGGGGAATGTTACATTATGGTAACAAAGCCTTTGTTTCAAACACCGGGATTATATGGGCCAGGACGGGTGTGAATTAGAAAAATTCATTGTTACAAATTTTGGCCTATGCGAATTTGGGAAAAAATGGTGAAAAAATAGAGAGAAATCCCCAAATTTGTGCACAAAACCCGAGTTTAAATGCCTCACAACTGTCTAAGAGGTTTAATGGAGTCAATCTATAGAGTTGTAGAGTTAAAATTTGACCTCGAAGGTTGAAAATTCATTTTTTAATGACCACTATAGAATTTGGGTAGAGTTGATGAATCGACAGCCAAGATCACATTTGATATCGAGATCAAAGGCTCAGATTTATTTTAATTAACTTAAAAACTTATAAGGTTTTTAGATTTTTGCAAAGGGATAAGATCGACGACTAGGATCTATTTTTGGAATTTGCAAAAGAAGAGAATCGACAGTCTGGATTCATTTTTGGTCATTGGGAAGTTAGAGCCAATCAATGGTCATGATTTTCTTTCGGAGCTTGGAATATAGAGCAAATCAACAGTCAAGACTCGTTGGTAGAGTTGGGAAAATTTTGATGGATCAAAGGTCGAGATCATTTTGAATGATAGATCGATGGTCCAAATTCATTAGGATTTTGTTCAAAAAATTTCTAAGTGTTGGAGTTAGCCAAGAGGATCCACTGATGGCCAATCATTGGGTTGACTTATTTGGCGGAGTGTTTCAGTTGCCGACAGAAATCGTTGATGATCGATGGCCGTGTTGACCAATTTAGCAAATTGTTTTGATTGAAAAAAAGAAAGCGTTGATTGTCAATAACCGATGGTCGGGGGTCGGTAGATTTATTTAGGTGTTTTCTCGAGCAAGAGAAAACATCGATCGTCGATGACCGATGGTCAAGGGTCGATCAATTCAATGATGTGTCATTTTGTCCAAGAGAAATGGCCGATCTCCAATAAAGAAGGGTGATGATGTGTCATGCCACATCAACTATAGTTCCATGTTAGAGTCTATGTTTCATGCCACATAAATAGTTTCCACATTAGCCAAGAAATGGTCGATGGACAATGGTCGGGTTGGTCGAATTGGTAAGGAGTTTCATCTGCCAATGAAAATCACCAACGATCGATGGCCAATGGTTGGGTCAGCTGGCTTAGCAAGGTATTGCAATCATTTTCCAAGAGAAATGATCGATGGTCGATGATCGGGCATCAACATAAATTGACAAAATTTTCATGTGTCCAAAAGAAATCGTCGATCGCTGATGGAGCTTAGATCAGTCGTGTAGATTGTTTTAAGATGTTGATCGACAATATAGTTTGATTTGTGGGGTTGGAAAGGATTAACAGATCAATGAATTAGATTTCACCTAATCTAAGATCAATGAATCAATTTTAAAAGGCTGTTATAACAATAAAATAGTCATATTCTTATGAAATTTTATAGTTTTTGAAGGTCATAAACTTGCGGGGCGATTTTGAGGCCCTAAATGACAATTTTAGAAAACCAAAACCCACGAGAATATAGTGTACATAGGTACGCTCTATATTTGCATATTAAATAAAAAGAACTCAGAGAGAGCTATCCAATAAGCTACTCCAGGAGTAGAACAAAGCTCGTATGAGAATGTTACAGCTGAAACAGTTAAGGTAAAATTTTGCCACCAATTTACTTCCATAGGGCATAAATCCTTGCTCAAAAGTTTGTGTGAGGCACATGAGAAATCTATGGAAAGATTATGAACCATGGATCCAGATTTAGAATCTGGGCATGTAAAAATGTGTAGAAAGAGAAATAAGACGCATGTAGCATACATGGATAAAATGGGAAAAATATTCTAAACTTCTTCGGACCATAATTTTCATCTCGGAGATCGGATTTGGGAAAATGAATAGTCGCTGAAAATTTATTGAGGAGGAGAAGAAATTTTTCCACCCAACATTTTGAATTATGTGCTAAAATTTCTCAGAAAGTAATAAAGTAAATTTTGCAGCAGTAAGGGAGTGGAAAATTGCAACCTGTAAATGTTGTAACTTTTTGCTCATAACTCAAAATGAGGCACAAGTACAGCCATTGGAGAGATGTTTCAAAGAGGAATGCATTTGCGGAATCAATTTTTGAATTGGTGCATTTTATTCTTCATAAATTGATATGAAGAATAACCTGTATTCTAATTAATGAAATGTTTTATAGTATGCGTGTGCTAACAAGAATTATTACATGCACATTTCTTATAGAATTACAGGCACATGAAAACAAATTTGGTTCTTATGTGAGGATTGGAGTTATGGAATATTCTCATAGATATTACATTCATGAGGAAGAGATCATAGGTCTATATGTCAGCATGGGAAATATTGAGACAAAGTCTAATGAAAGGAGAGACATGCATGAGCCTGTAACTACGAGAAGACTGCATAGAGAAGTGCAGAGCTATAGGGAAGTGTTGACGGGCGAAATAGACTGTCCGTCAACTGAGAGAGTGGAACCGGTCCGGGGTTGTCTAAATAACCCAAGCCGTTTTGAATGGACCACCCTGACGGGTTTAACGGCTCCGTTGGCCGTTCTAAGGTTCTAAGAAAACCAAAGAGGAAACTAATCTAAACTAACTAAACTAACTAAAACTAAATAAAACAAACTAAACTAACTAAAACTAATAAAACAAATTAACTAAAAACAAACTAATACACTAATCTAATTAAAACAAACTACTAAATTAAACTAAAACTAAATATAAACTACTCTAACTATTCTATATACAAACTACTAATTACTATTACACTAACTCTAATAATTAACTATCTAATTACTAATTGAATTACAACTTATTCACAAATATACATATCTACAACTTGCAGATTTGAATAAAACCTGTAAAACTCGTTTGCTTCCTGTCCTAAGACAGCTAGAGATATTTTTTGATTTTTTGATTTTTATAAATAAGAAATAAAACTTACTGAAATTAAACAATCTAATATACTAAACATATTTATCTAACTAAACTTATATCTAAACTAAACTACTAATAAATATACTAAACAAATAAATGAAAAACTGACTTGGAAACGCTCCCAATTTGTCGTGTGTATGATGACTTCGAAGCTGGTCGGAGGAAGGAAACTCGCACCGGTTAATCCAGAAGCTTCTCATAAATGATAGGCTGTGCTTCTCGTTGAGTTGTTTACAGGACAAACAAGACATAAAAAATCATAACAACTATAAGATTTATAAATCTCTGCAATAAGGGAAACCTGTCATGCAAAAACTTATACTTAATAATTCAACTTATGAAGAAGAGAAATCTGTGATTCACAAACTGAATTAAAAAATTGCTATGTCTTTTAAACACTTGGAAGAAATCAGATATGGATTATAGTGATTAAATTATATCATTTGCAAAAAGATTAAGATAGATAAAGTAGTCATTAACCAAATGCAAATAGATACACAAGAACATGAACAAAATATTGATATTATGAAAAGCTCAAGCTGTAGCAGAATATCAAATTCTGTCTCAGTCTGTATTAAAATTCCATATCCTTGTTTTCCCACGAATGAGGATGATGTTATTACAAAAATAATGAGTATATATAAGTCTTTCCACAGGGTAAAACCTCCCTGTGGATAATATCAAACTGTTTACATAATCTGGGAAGATATTCCCAAGATCAACTAAACTAGGAAATTAAAATGCAAGTAAAATATCTCAAATATCCTCTAACTGCTCATCAAATCCAATGCA
>JASDQU010190374.1:0-18373 GCA_032191745.1 Picea mariana
GATGTCCATTGTTGCTGCAGCTCCTTGTTGTAACTGTTGCTGAGTATTGTGTGGTTGTTGCGGCCCTCTCTTCTTTCTGCTGCTTGGTGTGTGGTGCGTCCCCTTTCTGCTGTTTGGTGTGGCTGTGAGGTGCGACCCCTTATCTACTGTTGCAGTGTGGCTGAGTTTTAAGGGTGCATCCCCTCTTCTGCTCTATTGTGTGAGGTCTCTAGGGTGCGACCCTTCTTGTTGTCTTGTATGCATAGGGTGCTACCCTTTACACTTCTGAGTGAAGTACCTTCTAGTTACGACCTCCTCCTTTCTGTTGTCTGGAGTGTCTAGGGGTGCAACCATCCTTTATTTGCTATCTGGAGTGGCAAAACAACGGCCTACTATTTCCGTTGTGTGATGATTGTAGTCAACCTCTTTGCTGTGTTAAAACCCTAGGGTACAGCCTCCTATCTCCTGCTGAAATCAAGTTTATACACAGTCTTCTTGTGTAAGGTTTTATACCTTCTATTGGTTGAGGGTTTCTAGTTCTAATTTTTGTGGCAAGAAATTTCCTTCATCTATTGGCAAAGAGATCCAACCTATAATGTGGATCTATGAACTGAACCTTTGTCTGAGCATACTAAAAGGTTCTACATCTCCTATGGTTATTGTTCTTTCTTCAGAGGTAAGGCTGTTGTACCAGGTAAGCTGCCTACTCATCTCTTCCAGATCTGGACTTGATTTTGACTTCAGTACTATTTGATCTAGTTAGTTTTGAGTATTAACTATTAGATCTGAAGCTATACATTGAATTTACAATTGCCTCTATAGCTGTTTTATCATTTAATGATCAGACTAGTGTTTAGATCTACAGATCTATGTATCATTTTGAGTTTAGCTTTATAGATCTATTTTTACAGTTTAGTCTTATTCTGATCTGTTCACTGTCAAATCATCAGAGTTCTTGTTTATTAGATCTGAGTTTTTATTTCTGATCTGTAGATCTAATCTTACTAACTTTATTGCTGTCTCTCTTAGATCTAAATACTAAGTGTTCTAAGTCTGTTGATCTATAGATCTAGCTGTTTCGTTCACTGAAATTAAAAAGATACTATTGTTCTGCATCTTTACCCTAATTCTAACAACAACGAATACACCGTATCTACACAATAATCTCACCACAAAATTCTGGCGTAATTACCCAACAGTTACTCCACATCCTACTTGGATTTATTACCAGATTGACACCGCAAACTGGTTCTGATTATTATCGCTCCTTGCCTGCTGTCTCAGTGCATTGGTAACCAGAATTTTAATTGTGTGGTCAGTGGAATGAATGTCAGCGTTCTTATTCATGACAGACAACCCACCCTCTATTTAGGCAGCGATTTGTGTCCTTAGATTTATTATAAGTCTTAATAGACAACGATGTTGATTGGTGGACAACATTTTATTTTTTTTAAAACAACGTATTGTGGTATGACAACATTTTATCTTTACAACAGCGGAGGGTGGTATGACAACGTTTTTCTCTTTAATAGTAATGAGTGACAGTCAACATTTTTCACCTCCTTGGCTTTTATACTTATAAAAAAATTGTTGTGCACTGATGGCGTACACCATTTTAAAAAAAGGGAGTGATTTCACTTTCATTGTCAACTATATTTTTAAGGGATGGCTTCCACTTTTAATTTAAGGATGACAGTCACCTTCATGGTTACTTAATTATAAATAATGGTATTCACCTTACCTTAATTGCACCTTCATTGCTTTGTGGTTGGGGCACCCCCCCCTCGTCACCTATGGAATGGTTTGTTACCCCTTTTAAAAGAATGCTTCACTTTAGGCAGTCACTAACTGGGTTACCTTGTACGATGATGACTAGCTTAGTGATTAAAGCTATTGTGCCACTAATAATGGATTTATGCAAGTGCACACAAAATTGCAATATCAAGAGCGTTAGTGATAGATGGAATGCGCGCACCGAGTAATTGAATGAAGCCTCGCGCTCGAGCTTAAAATAATTCTTGCTGATTGTGGTTAGATTTTCTTGCACAATCCATGATGCTAATGAGACAGTTAGAAGTTAGAGTCTTGCACACGTAAACTTAGCACAAGTGATGATAGTCCTTAGACACCTCACGTGCAGTGGAATCGTGAGGTAAGGAATGATTTTAGAGGCTTTAGATTACTTGTGTGTGATAAGTTATTAAGTTGTGGTTGAGTGTCAGACCTTAGATCTTGCGCAACGAATTATTTGACGATACTCTCGTGCACCTCAACTCTAGGCAATGAGTAATTTTTGTTGCGTTGGTTTTCCTTACGTAACTGGTGTGTACAATTGTTCACCTTATGCTTTCACTTATGTGGTCATGTGACGGGTTAACAACCCCTGCGTGCACCTTCATTGTACTAACGATTAAGGAACTAACGACTTTTATTAGCGCCATGAATTCTTACATGATTGTAGTAGACTACAGACTGCCTGCACAATTTGGAACGTTATGTTTATGATGAGTATTGCAAATAATTCCTTGAGCGCCTTGTTTACTAATGTTTTTTTTTCCTTGCAGCAAGAAAAAAAATAAAAATTGACCTATTGTATGTAACTTCTTGTCGTGACGGTGGGTTGTTACATACCTAGAGATTCGCTAGATACTCCCCTTCCTTTTAAGCCCACCATGTTGCATACCACAAACTATGGGAAACATGTATACATTTGAAAGTATTTTCATTATCAAATCTCTTCCATTGGTTGCTATCTTGGTCAACCGTACGTGTGGAAAAATATCTTATCACTAAGATTTACTTGATTCATTACTCCATGCACCTCAACTCTGTCCCTCTTCATCTCGCAAACCATAGTTCAATGAAATATATTATATTTTATTCCCCTTTCATACTTTTAAGTTTTACTTATATCTTCACTAAATTCACTTAAGTTTTTAACATATTATCTTTTACTTATTTTAAGTCATGTATATATGTCTTCCCTAACTTCTCTTACAATATTGTTTACTAATTAACTCACGTAGGGAGAGGGGATACAACATAGTGCCCTACAACACATTGGGGAGGGTGGGGTATAATGGACATGAGCATCGATCAACAAAATGATGAACGACATATTCTTTCCTAGCGTCACGTAGGTGTTTCCTAGTTGGTACCCACTTGCTCGGGTATCACATATTATTTCTCAAGGTGTGTGGTGCATCCGTTTGGCCACTATTAGCCCAGGTAACTCGATGAATCTGCACACTAAACTAGAAGCACATCAAGTATCATTACAAAGGTATATCTTGCATTTTAAAAGTAAAGAAAGCATTTTAATGTCTTACCAATTCAAGCTCTAGACCTCCAGTCTGTCGGGAAATACTTCCATACAACTAAATTTACATCTTCAAAGTTCATATTCTACCATGACATACAATTTCATACATAACATAAGCATGCCATCATACATTTGACTAAAAGTTAAACGTCATAAATGAAAAATCATAAATACATATCTCTTAAAGTCTCAATCAAGCCTGTTCAATTGGTGGTTTGACCCAAAATGTTAAGTCCAAAAAGGGCAGGGTATTACAATTCCCAATTACTAGGAAACATGAGAGAGTTCAAAAAAAATCTGGCAATTCATGCCAAAGCTAGAGTTGATATATTTTGGAAGGATAAAGACTCCTTGCCCCTTGGATTGTAGACTCATATGCTGGCCTTCCTAGCATTCATAGGAAGAGAACCTTCATATAACTCTTATGCCTATCTGTCGAAACTCTAATGCATATTTAAAGTAATATACGTTGCAATTTTCTGAGAAAAAGTACTAGAATGTTGCTCAAATTGGGATAGGACAACTTTTTAAACTTTTTATTAGAGAGATGCAGCTTGAAATCTGAAAGTTCTCGTCAATATATTCGCATTGTTTACTCTCACTGTTTTTCCCCACACAATAATTTTCTGTTGTGTCAATAAACTTCCAATGAGAAAGATAGAACAAATTAGCTATTAATCATTAGCATGCGGTTTCGGTTTGAATGGCAATATTCTTAATTTTTTCCCCAACGTTCTTGAACCGATTTTCTTTCTATTTGTTCCAACTATTCCTGGTTGGACCTTCTTATCCCTTGTATTCTTCTTGGCAAAATCACTCACCTCAAATTGACCTCGTTCGTACTCTCTTGTAGCCTGCAGAAAAAGAATCATTAGACTCCTCATCTTGGAAGAATCATCAAAGAATAATAATTTTCTATCAATTTTGTATAATGTATAGTCATGCATCGCTTCAATGAAAAAAAATAACATTGTCCAAACAGAAAAACAACATAAAAAATGATCACTGTTTACCTTTAGAACAATCATTACTTTCAGTGAACTACTTAGCAGTGCTATCCGCGATTTCTTTCCAGATGTCAGATAGTCAGACATGATGGGATCTGCCCGCAAGAAAATACGAGGCCAGGACTTCCCATCAGTAACATTTGCTTTGTGCACCCTCCTTGCCTTTTAACAGTAGAAGATCAAAAGAGTATGAGCTCTCTCTTCATGCTTTGGACAGGCTTATATCAGCTTTAAATTACAGTGAGTTTCAAGAAAGTGGAAAGTCCTTAAAGTATATAGAGTATTCAGATTCAGACTCCTACTAAATCAATATTTCTCCTATGGATTTGAAATCATATATTAAAATTACCCTTTACTTTACCTTAGAAATTTAATTGAAGATAGTGGCATGAGATCCAAATGAACAAGAACTGATTTTTCATTTTAAAAGCTTGTTTTCAGGTTCACATGATCAACTCCTTATATGACTGAAAGAGACAGTAATTATTGCCCAGGAAATGTTTTGACAACATAGCATATACCAAAATCTTAAAAGAGGGAAAATACCTATGGGTCGCATGATCGACTAATAATTTGGAAGAGCTGGACTTCAAACAACTGGGAAGCTAGAAAAAGAGAGAGATTAAAGATGCAGATAGACTGTTTATGCACAAACCAAATCATCTGAGAATAATGCCAATGAAGCTGTAGATAAGGACTACGTAAAATTGGCTTATCAAAATACGTATGGATTGACCAACAAGGAGAATTCTATTTGAAGTAACCTTTGAAATAATCAGATAAGAAGACTACTAAATGTTCATGGAATGTGAAACAGTGGGAAAAGAAGATTGCATTAAACAAAATGAAATATTTATTAATTGTTGTTTAGCCATGGTGGATGCACCCACTCCTGGGGTGCACACAACCCTAACTAGGTTCATGCATCAACACCAGCACATGACTAAGTCGTGCTTTTATCCCACACCTGGAGTCGGATGACATACCCCAACCTCCCACCTCATATTCACCCCACAGAATTTGGAGTGTGTCCCCTGTGACCAGGACACCCCCAATTTGTCATAGGGGTGTTGACTTCATAAAGTTTAGGCAGTTATTCTTGTTACTATACACAGTGATCCCCATAACAGTAGTTATGGGGATCAAACCACATAGTAATAAGCATACTTGCTTGTAGGTTGTAACCACATGGGGTGACCTTGTAATACGTTGTTACAAAGTTAGTTTGCATGGTTACAAGCACAGACACTTGCAGGGAATATTTTAGAGGATAAATTTTATCCATGGGCTAATTTTCCATTTCCTTTTCCAATTTGTTTTGTTAATTTTCAATTTTTTTAATATGATTCCCCCAAATTCAATAGGATAAAAGTATTTTACTCTAAAAATCACCCAACTTTTATAGAAACTATATAAAGACCTTAGAGATTTGTGTTCCCAAATATTTTATGATTGGCACTTTAAGAATTAGTAAGATTTTCCAAACTTTCTCCACTTTATGATACGTATGGATCCTTTAAATTTTCCCTAAACACTTGTAACTACAGGGTTCAACCCTTGTAACCACTATTATAACCCTTGACTCCTATTATAACCCTTGACTCCAAAATGGTATGATATTGAGAAAACAAAGAAGAGGCCTCCTTCAAGTCAAGAAGAGATTCATGGCAGCAGTAGAATATTTACGATCTAGATTCATGAGAAGCATCCCCCAATCAAACTCAATTTTCCCAAATTTCACGTGGGCAATGTGAGTTTGGCACACTTAAGGATTTATATGATAAACAACAGGGAAAATTTCATGGTGGGCATGCGCAATTTGCAAGAGCTACTAACATTTGATATACGGTTACTCTCACAAGTACCGAATTCCTCAACCTATGAAATACTTACAGTTTTATTCATTCAATGACGAGAAACTGGTTGGGATCTAAGAAGATTGAAAACTTGGTTTACATTCATAGCACCTATGATATGATCACGATACCCACGATGTAAGAAGATACTCACACAAGAAAGCACAAGAGAGCAAGGATGCAAGTATGGGAGGAGATTGTCAAAATGATACACATGATGTACACTCATTTATATATAGAGAAAAAAATTGTGAGGAGAGTGAACTAAGTTGACCAAATCTCCAATTAAATACAATAAAGTGGGTGAGTGATCAATGATGCACATAATGTACACTCATTTGTATTTTTATATATAGAGAGCACAATAAAGTGGGTGAGTTATCAATTTAGACTAAGTCAACTAAAAGAGATAAAGATAAATACAAAATACAAAATAGACATGTTTAATAAAATAGACATGTTTAATAGACTAAGTCTCATCAATTCCTTCCAGCTGAGAGGAAATCATCCCTGGTTTCTGTTGAAGATGGGGAAAGTTCTGCTCAAATGTTGATTGGGACAATGACTTGATTTCAGTGGGCAATGTGCCTTTGTGGCCCACCATTTAGGTGTTGATTTGATGGTGCCTAGAGTATATGGTGCGGAGATCAATAAGGGTATATTTAGGAAAGGGAGGCTGAAAATCTAGATTGCGACTTCCAAATGTGGGACTGGAACAAATTCCTCTAAGTCAAGTGATTCATACAACTTCAACTAGCTGACATTCACCACAACATGGATGCCAATCTAAGGTGGCAGGTCCAACTTGAAGGCATTAAAACCCATCTATTGTATGATGGTGTAATGACCATCCTGAATGGACTTGAGCTGACATTCACCACAACATGGATGCCAATCTAAGGTGGCAGGTCCAACTTGAAGGCATTAGAACCCGTCTATTGTATGATGGTGTAATGACCATCCTGAATGGACTTGAGCTTCTGAAGTTGTTGATTTTTGAAGCATTGTTTAAGAAGTTTTATCTTGCTCCTTCTGTAGGTGGGATGTGGCTGGAGCTAAGAAAGCAACTAGAGTCTAATAAGGAGAAAAACAATGAATGCCAAAACAAATAAAAAAAGGAGTGTCCCATAGAGACGTTATAATTTATTAGCACCTAGGATTGCACCTTTTGTAATCCTAGTGACAACCTTGACATCAACACTTCAATCCATCAATTGCAACAGTGATGATTACTTGGAGATTCTCGTGATACATCAGTTTGAGACATATTTATGTGGAGCAAGTTCATCATTTCATCATTAGCTTCACTTGGAGTTTCACTTTGGATAAATGCATGCCATTATTTAGTATTTTTATTTTTGAATAGGTGCATGTATCCTTTGTCTACGAGGTTTTATGCTTCAATTATGACATTCAATGCATGTAGGATTGGTTTTGAGACTTTGAGTTGCATGTTAAGCTTCTTCTCTACTTTCATGTGACATGCATGTAATTTCGCAATACTATTATTTTTAGAGAGTGGAGCCCACGACACTTGCATGTTGGATTTGATGCCATATCCTAGTTCCTTGGTCACATACAGGTCTAATGATGCTATTTTTAGTAGTGAGTGGACTTGTTTACATGGTTGCATGTTATTTCCAGTTGCATGCAATGTCAAATTCTAATTGCCATGTGGGATGTTGGGATAGTACCATGATTTCATGCAACCTTCGATGCATGCTTATTTATTTTTGGTACTTTTTGTTTTTAGCACGTTTTGTTTTTAGATGTTGCTATATTTAGAAAGTGACACCCATTGTAAGAACATCCAAGGTATGATGGAGTGTGTCAAGACATGTGCCAAGTCATCACATGGTCCAACGCTCATCATCAAGGCTGCAACGACCTCCATAGAGTGTGCAACATTTTCATAAAGTGTGGGAGAAGCATCATGAACATCATCCAAAGGACCATGTCGAAAGGTGCATCATCATCAAGCATGCACTCAGAGAGTCAAGCGAAACCAATCATCATGGATACAAGAGTCATTAGAATCATAAAAAGTTATTCACAAGTTAATGTAGAAGCCACGTAAGCAATTCACATTAGGTATCTTCTTCAAACTTCACACTAGCTTATAAATTTATGCAAGTTGCGAAGTTTAAGTATGGGAGGGCCATCATATAACCCTATTAGGTGTGCCAGTACCCAAGTAGAGGAGTATTTACCGAGAAACACATCAAAGTGTAAGTGTGAGTGAGTGGTATGACATGGGGTTTACTTCATGGTCATGGTGTCATTGACATGAAAGGCCACATGTGATGTTCATCTCCATGAGCACCTTTGTAGAGGGAGCGCTTAGTGCATTGAGTTAACCTTTCCTCGACACTGTTTCTTTCCACCTCTATCTTGCCTTTTGATATTCATTGTTTTGCTTTGCAAGCCCCTTTTCAAGTTTATGCATTTATTACATCGAGATAATTCAATCAAGTCCTTTCTTTAGATATGCATTCAATACATTAGGACTTGGGGGTGATGGCCTCATAGCGAGGGGATAGAGCTCAAGCTAACTTGGATTTTAATCTATAATTCATATCCCTTTATTATTCTTTTGCATTTTTAATTTATAACATGTTCTTTCCATTCTTTCTTACAACTACATCAACCTTGGGCATTCAAGCCCCTTCTTCTCATAGGAGAATGAAGTATGGGCCTTTTTGGGATACATGTAACAACCATTCCCAAAAGATAGGACAACGAAGGAAAACACATGGAAAGTGTTAAGTATGAAAAGGTACGGATACATTACCCCTATCAAGGCCTCCCAATAGTACCCCTTTTCCCCAAGAGTGACAACACTTGACTAGACTACATATGATGGCCACCAAGGTGAAACAAGGAAAAACACATAACTTCTAGGCATTATGATTCATTATCTGACTTCAACCCATGATCTTCACCTAAATTACCAACACATTAAATGCAAACTCTTTGTATGAAACAATGGTTAATGTACCTCATGTGTGTTAGACCACCATCATCAGGTGAGCAGGTTGGTCAAGTGAATGAGTTGAGCAATGATGAGGGAGAGGCATCTAAGGGGTTGTTGTCTATGAAGAATGCTAGTCATAATCTCTGGGACCACTGTCTACAATGTGGATCATGAAGAATGATCTCCTCTAGTTACCCCTAGGTGAGAGGGGGTAACATCTTGTAAGGGCATTGGCCTATATATGTATTGTTGGCCTAGAGGAGATCATCACTCATTCTTGTTCATTCTTGTGTTAGAGATGTGATCAAGAGGAGCATACCATTTCTCCCTCTCTCTTGGATCTTCTTATGTACTTAATCTCTCTCTCTCTCTTGGAGTCACTATGGTTTCTTGAGCTTGTTGGAGTATATTGAAGAATAGGGCTAGGGTTTCATCCCTTGAAGATTTGGAGACAAGGGTTTTGAGATGAAACCCTAGGTTCTTCTTGTTGAAGTGAAGAAGAAGAGGAGACAGCTTGCCTTGGAGGACATGCCTGTGTGATGCATGCTTCTTGGATCTCCTTGGTGTGAGCTAGTGTTTTCTTGGTTTTCCCTAGCTAGGATTTTGGAAAGATAGAGGATTGTAATAACTTGGTGATAAGGCTATGGTATGTACATGAACTTCATCTTGATGCATATTAATGAAGTTTCCAGCAGCCCAGTAATTGTCTTATTGCAGATTTGATTTTCAGCCATCTATATTCTTCATGGTTTATAATTTCCAACTCTATAAGTCTTGCTGATTTGACATAAGTTAAGGATGAATGTGTTAAGTGATTTAACATTATAATTTAAGAAGATAAGAAAATGTTTACAGCTATATTTAGTATTTACAACTGTCATAAGTGTTTTCAGATCTGTTATATGCATGATAGGATTGCCCTGGTGGGATGAAACTTATTGGAACACATTGGTATCTTATCTCTTGTATTGCCTAGTGGATTAGGGTGGTCAAGAGTTTAAATACTGCTCACTGTTGCTGCTGCTTTGTTGATATTTGATAACGGTCCTAAGGCTAAAAATTCACAAGGTTAGATCCGGGAAACCTCTAGGAAAGAGGTGAAATTTCTGAGTTGCATTAAAAACCATTATTGTCGTTTTGCAGGAACTTTCTACAATTCTCGATTGTCCATAAATTTGAATCGGAATCAAACATTCATATCCTTAGGTCTGAATTGAGACAAGATCAAAGTTTGAATTCTAACAGTATTTTTAGTCAATTTCATGTTGGGTAGGTATGCAGTAATGAGACTTTGTGTTTTTTAGTCATACTCCAGCTTTCGTCTCCCCCCAAATTCCAAGAATTTGAGGCAAATTTTAAGCGTCTTGATCTTATCTCGATTAGGGTTTTCTTGGCAAGTAAAACTATATGAAGATCTTCTTTGCCTGCATTTGGAGATTTCAGAGGTTCTCAACATCTCGCAAGGGACTGATGTGCCCAGTGGAGCAACTGTTAGCACCCAAGATTGCATCTTTTGGAATCCTAGTGCCAACTTTGAGATCAGCACTTACATCCATCAATGGGTAGTAGTGATGATTACTTGGAGATTTTTATGATACATCGGTTTGAGACATATTTCTGTGGAGCACATACATCAGTTCAGTTGGATTTTCAATTTGGCTACCTGCATAACATTTTTCAGTATTGCTATTTTTGGACAAGTGCATACATCTTTTACATGTGAGATTTTGTTCATTAGTTATAATTGTCAATCTAAGTCACATGACATGAGGACACGAGACACAAAGGACACAAAAATATGAGTGTACGACACGAGACACATCGACCCTAGAAATAGGATACATTTTATATATATATTCAAAAAAGTTACAAATACAAAAATGAAATAGACATAAATATGAATACAATGAGGGTGAGGGCCATATATATATACCCACACAGGGGTGCCCTTTCGCTAAGGGACATGCCCTTTAGATAATACATGTCTTTCCATTAAGATGTCTTTTCATTATTTAATTATTATATATATATCCAAAAAAGTTACAAATACAAAAATGAAATAGACATAAATATGAATACAATAAGAGTGAGGGCCATATATATACCCACATAGGGGTGCCCTTTCACTAAGGGACATGCCCTTTAGATAATGCATGTCTTTCCATTATGAAGTCTTTTCATTATTTGATTATTAATTATTGTTATTTTATTATTATTTATTTGAACCTATTTTTATATATTTGTGTTTGTTACATTGCCTTCCCCTTTTGAAATGCTTTGTCCTCAAAGCATATTTATGGAAAGGTCTTATGTCTTTTCTATAGCCTATAATGTCTTTGCTTGGTTCTTGGTTCTTGATGCTGATATGGTTGATGATACGTGACGATACGGAATTCTAAGTGTTGAACATAATTGTCAAACTGTAAAAGGATCTAACCATCCTAATTCGATCTTTTTTGGAACATTGCATTTMTTGGATTGCCAAGATGAATTGTATTTATGATATTCAATTGTACTAGCATCAATATTCTTGGGACAATATGTCAATTGTGTTCGTTCTAAGCGATGTTGATATACTGACTAGTTAAGGTACTGGGTCTTGTGATTAGGATTCCAATAAGGCATCTTTGTAATATAACTTTCTCTTACTGTACTTGTAGCATTTTCTTGGTTTACTTTTGATATCATTTCTTCTTCATGACTTGGTGTTTYCTTGTCGATCGTTGAATTTTTATTAGTAAGTATACTTCAAATTCCCATCATTTGTACTCCAACATCTGAGTAAGTCTATACTTCAACTATTGGAGTCTTCTTGAGTTGTGATATTAATTGRATCTGTATTTGTTCCCTTCTCAACTTGGATTTTTTCACTTGAAGACTTTGATGCTTCCTTTTGGATTTGTTCTAACTTATTTTCTAGTGACTTCTTATCATTTTAAAGCTTCTTGATTTGCGTAAGTAGGTTTTGATTACGATTCTTTGAGTATGGAAGTTCTTCATTTTCTAATTGTTCAACTTTTTTCGTGTCTTGATTCTCTACCTTCTCTTTTAGTCCTTTGATTTGTTCTAACAATCTTTGATTAATGTTCTTTAAGTGTGAATTTTCTTCCTCTTTTTCTGATAATTTCTTCCCGATATCTTGATTTTCTTGTTCCAACTTCTAAATGCACTATTTTGTATCCTTTGACTTCTTGATCTGTGTAAGTAGTTTTTGACTGTGGTCTTTTAAGCAAGCAATTTCTTCGTTTTTATCTGCAATAACATTGTCAAGTTCTTTTTGCACCTTTTGTACTATCTTCTGATTATCTTGAAGGATAACCTTTGAGATATCTTTAAGATCTTCTGATGTTACTAGATCTGAATCCAATTTAACATCATGTAACATTATCTTATTCTTTTTGTAGGAAAAAGTCAAAAACTTCTTCTTCATGTTTAAAATGAAAGACCCTAATGTTTCTATCCAGGGTGAACCCAGAAGTATGTCACCATCATTGCTCCATAAAGATCCAATAGTGAATGGTGATACAAAAGTGTAATCTCCAATGTTCAATTGTAATTTGCTTATGTCATATTGTTTTTCGTCCAATGGACCTATATTTTCAGTTATATTTGATTCAGGAATCATTAACTGGTTAGCAGATTTTATACTGATATAATTAGATGGGTGCAATAGAAATAGTGATATCTTTCCCTCCAAGAATCCCTTCGACTCTAAATAGCAATGAAACAAAATATTTTAAAGTTTTAGAGAATCTTCCTTTTCCCTCATTATTGGACTCCATTTGTGTTCGTTGAAAATTTACGTTAAATGATACCTTGAGATAAATAATTCCTTCCTTGATTATGAAACTTATATAAAAAATTTATTATCACCCTTCTTTTTCTTTTTTTACCTTCAAATTGGCCCTTTTTAATATTTTGAATTAGAACTTATGGATCTCTCCTTAGCTACTACACTTTATTACGTCCTTGAAAACTTCTGTACTTTAAAAAAAAATAATAATAATAATTAAATATTATCACTTCCTGAAAACTTTTGTACTTCAAAAAAAAATAATAATAATTAAATATTATCGTTTTATATACTTCCTTCCAATGATTCTCTTACTGTACTTGTAGCATTTTCTTGGTTTACTTTTGATTAATGATGTTAAAACCTTGGAACCTTTAAATACTCCTTGTATATACTTTTGTAATGATATCCAATATTTCTGTTCCTTAAATTATAAAGTGCCACGTACACCTTCAAATTTTTCTCAAGATATTGAATAAGCAGCTCGGCCTTTTTTTCTTCTCTTTGAAAATATATGTTATTGAAAATATATGTTAATTTATTAATTGTTTAACCCTTCTACTTTTCAAAAGTCGCGATGTTCTGAGGGAAATGAGCCGCTATTCACGATTTTTATTTTTACCACGGTCGTTAACTTATAGTAAATAGAACTTAGGTTAATCTTCCAACTGAGTGAAGATACCTGATTGCTTGTTACAGGTCACGACTTTTCTCCACCGACGGAATTCTACAGCAAGCAACTTTCTAATTTTTGAAAAAAAAAAATCGAAGGTATAGATTTTATTTTCAGCTTTTGAGGAATCAGCGCAACGGCAGCTAATAATTCTGGTAGTGGTCAACGTGACTTAATCCTCGACGTTTTTAACTATTAATTACCGCTAATACTGGACTACTCTTCGATGGGCGACTGCTTAAAAGAGTAATTCTTCAATACTGTGATCGATTTGACCTTAGAGGTAAATCCCCCAGTGGCGTTTCCTGTACGGTTTGCAAGGATAATGACAGAAACCACAATTTTTTTGAACAGCGACTTACTGAAGTGGCAATTTTTCTTGTTCTCTGTTTTTCATTAAATCCTTCCTTCGGTAATTACAGTTGATGCCCACGATTTGGATGGAGCAGACCATACGCTCTATATCTAATTAGATTTCAGATTTCGCCCGCAGTAGAGATCTTTTCTGCGACTGAAAACTTGACTAACTCTTTTAATGTCACAAATTTTCCTTGCTTAGTTGTGCGGCTGTGTGACCTTGGAGTATTTACAATCGTATTAAATACAGACATAATACAATTGCATTTATAATGACCAAAAACTTAATTGTATTGGAAAATAGAAATGACTCTAGCATGTAGTCATCTTTGAACAACTAGAAGTAATGGAGAAATCTTTTTATGCTATGCATTAAGTACAATTATCGTGGCTTGTCTAACAAGGGAGTAAGACACCTTCACAAGCATCAAAAGTTCGTAGACAAAAGAAAAGATGACAAAAATTACAAGCTTAAAAGAAGTAGCACCACAATCAAAACTTGTTTAAAGCAATATCTTGGGAAAAAAAGACAATAGACAGACAAGGTACGTCTTGAAGGTCTATCACTATAGGGAACCAAATCCCTTCAGTTTTTATAGGCTCTTGGTTATATATAATGCCCTCTAACACTAATCTAGCTAATTTGAGGAAACAGTCGTTAACTATAGACATGGATAGAAAATTTGCTAACTTAGTTTGAAATCTGTATAACCTACCTATACAAGATTCTCCAAGACTTGATATTGGAATACATGATGCCCAAAATAATTCCAAAACAAAAGCTTTACATGTGTTGTATCACTCACAAGAAATCGACGAATTGCACGCTCAATCTTTGAAAAGGTTGTGTCAAGAGCTTCAACTCGTCCACTAGCATGGCAACAAGAACATGGCTCACTAATCATATATGTTACACTTGGGCGAACCTGCATTGTCATCCAGGCATTCAAGAATTATACACAATTAATAAACCAACATATCCCATGTCTGGGAGAAAAAAACAGTTTTACTAAGTGTAACAATTCAAATAAGAACAGTTGACAATAACTGCAAAAAGTGTCCAAGAACGCATTCCCTTGAAAGACTACTCCTATAAAATAAGACCTAAATTAACAACCACCTCCTAGAGATAAAAGGAGACAGTAATCCATGTTATATATCCATTTTGACAGCTTGTAATATAGCTTATTATATATCAACATAATCATACAAAAATCCAAATGTGATTTTCAAATTTCACTGTCAAATATTCCCTAAGTATTGACTCAGATTGTTCATTTCACTTTATGGTTCCTTCTGCTTAGTTATTATCTCTATTACAAGCTCAAGAATAGGAAAGGTCCTTGCTAATGTTTGGAAACACACCTCATGATCAAAACAAAGAAATCCCATCCAAGCTTGGAAGGATGCAATAAATATCTTTAAGCTAGAAGGAGAACTCGTACTATCTAGATTATATCTAGATTTACATTGACTATAAAGTTTTAGAAACTTATATTTTTACGTTCTATCTTCTTGTTGCATTTTATTTGATAGAACTATCATTTGTACTTTCAATTTTATCTGATCATGAAATTCAACTTGGATAATAGGAGTTAACRTCTAATTATGGAGTTTCTCATTTAATAGATTCCTTAGTACACAGTTTTTCTCCTCTCCTTATATTTTCATTTCCTTGCCTATTTTTCTGACCATAGACAGCTGGTGGTGAACCTTACTAAAACTAAGGATATGATCATTAACACTTCTAAGAACACTAGATGTCAGACTTCRACTTCTTCCTCAAAGGGTGAGGGAGGTGGAGATCACTACAACGTGTACTTAATTGGGGGTCCAATTCATGATTATCCTAGATTTAACTTGAGGCCTGCTTCCCAACCCCAACTCTACAAGGGGTACACATCTCTTTCCGCACTTGGGCGTTAGTGTTTCCTTGTGCACTTTCAGGACATTCCCTCTAAGATGCATCTATTTGACACAATTATCAAACCAATTGTGCTATATGGTTATGATATTTGGGGACTTAGTCTACTAAGAGATGATTGACCACGATTGTATAGAGTCCAATCTAGCATGGCCTATTGTATGATCCATTGCAAATGCACTATTTCTTGGGTCACTATCCAAGGCAACTTTGACACCCATTAGCCCTCACACCTTGAGAGTATATTCAACCTTGTCTTTTTTCCTCGCAATATATGTTCCCTAGGGGATTTAACGAGAAGAAAGGAGATATGTCCTTACTTGTCATTTCATTAATCAAAGGAGATTGCCTTCATGGACCTCCAAGTGTGCAGGTGATGTTGGTTCTCAAACGATTCCTCTCTCCTTCAGTCCATCGAAATTTCTATCGAGCATTTGTGCCCCTTTAGGTATTGTCTAAATGATGTGGATTACTACTTGCTGCTGTTATGTTTTAGTGGTTTCTTGGCTTAGGATTTTCATCAAACACTTGACACACAACCTGTAAGATCCCCTTAATAACTGATGATATGTTTGACGCTTGACTGCTGATGGTTTTAATGTTGATTTGGATCAGGTGTTTTGTCAAACACTTTGCTGGTATATTCAAATCCCAATGTACAAACCCTCTTTTCATGCTACTGTAGCATTTTTAAGTGTTCTTATGGTTCATGAATTATGTCAAACACTTTGGCTGTAGGTTCAGTCCAATGTAGAATATCTCTTACTGCTGCTTCGAGGGTTTAATAAATTTGTTTGTTTGACTGTAGGTAAGTGTTTGCAGTCGTTTGGTTCAGATTATTGACACRGAACCTGTAAGATCCGCTCAATAACTGCTGATATGTTTGACGCTTGACTGCTGATGGTTTTAATGTTGATTTGGATCAGGTGTTTTGTCAAACACTTTGCTGGTATATTCAAATCCCAATGTACAAACCCTCTTTTCATGCTGCTGTAGCATTTTTAAGTGTTCTTATGGTTCATGAATTATGTCAAACACTTTGGCTGTAGGTTCAATCCAATGTAGAATATCTCTTATTGCTGCTTTGAGGGTTTAATAAATTTGTTTGTTTGACTGTAGGTAAGTGTTTGCATTCGTTTGGTTCAGAGTATTGACAAACAGTTGCATAACAGCCACAATGATTGGCACATAAAAGATTATTTGCATTCAAAGTAAAAACAACAAATATTACACTTGATGGCAATGATGACACCTTCACTCAAAACTGTTGTTGCGGATTACTTCTGACCTGTGAACAATCCAGAATATGGCATTATTTGTTGCGGATTTCAAAGGTGAGTAATGGCAGTTCTGTTCTGCATCTATGGAGGTATAGATTGGCCTCTCCAAACGATGTACAATACTACAACCCTCCCACAAAATGGATATGTCCACAACAGTAAACTCAGCCCCAATGGAAGAGGATACAGCCCCCTCTATGAATATTCGGCCTACCAGCAAGAAAATAGCCCCCATTTCATAAAACTTGCCCCCCACACCAATGGAACTTGGCCCAGAAATAAAGAACTCGGCCAGAAAATAAGAAGCTCGACCTACACACTAGAATTTGGTTTCTTACCAAGGAAACTCGTCCTCACTCATAGACCTCGACCTGCACAATAGAAAACTCAGCCCTCTCTAGCCACACAACCCCCACAGATAGAACTCGGCTGAAATATCCCTGATCCGGATGATCAAGATATTTGCTGCAAATCTGATACACTGGGGGTTTCTAGATGCGTTTTAGGGTTTGATGTAGATGATCTTGTTTAAAGTGTTTGCATGTCGGTTATTATTGTTGCATGTAGGTTATCATAGTTGCATGTAGCATAACAAAGGTATTACAATCATAAAATGACGCATGCAATAGTAGATAAGGCCAATAACTCAATATTATGAATAATATCAGTGCATGCGTGGGAATACAAATCGCCTACTGAAATATATCAACTAAACATCAGTCAGACCTCAGAGATCTGTACTGGAATACAATCAAATGACAAAGAAATACCCGTGACCGCAAGGAGACTGCAGATCTGCTGCATGCACGGATAGAATGACCAAAATCAACGATCCCGGATGAGCACGGTGACCGCTGTCAGCTGGAAAACTGGATCTCAAAACTCAACCGTCGGAATGACCTCAAAACTCCTCCAATCAATGCGCCCTGGCTGCTGCAATGGAAATAATATCTGACGACGTCCAAAACGGACCTCTACGGCACTAGATCTGAGACCCTGGGGGGTTTGCGCCCCTCTTTGGGCACTGAATGCGCCCCAATGGATTCCACCGTCGGAATCTGCCGATATGTAGCTCAAAACGATCGTCTCGTCCCGTAGTGAAATGGGTTGGAAGGATTTGGCCGGATCTGATGAAGAACCCCTGCATGCAAAGCCAAATACCTATCCGGAATGCATGCGCCCTAAACAGCTGAATGGGTCGCTCTGCA
>JASDQU010190374.1:22498-33982 GCA_032191745.1 Picea mariana
AGTTGTAAAGTACATTCACTTTATAAAAGCACTTTATTTAAAAAGTCACTTTACAAATAAAACATGTCTAGGAAATATGACTTTATGTCCCCCCCATGACAAAACACAAAAACATGAATGAGGACATCCCTTGTTACATTTCAACACTCCCTCTTAACGAGGGATGTACTCGCTTCCATCTCCATCATCTGGTCCCATCACACAGGGTGCTCCGTAGGAGCTCCCTCTGAACCTGGAGCCATCTGCAACATCTGCACATAGCTCGAACTAGAAGATCTTCTCCTGGCAACCTCCCGGAACCTTGAGCTCACTTCATCTTGAGCATTGGTTCGATCAACTTGGCTGAGCCTTCTACCAGTGCTCAGAAGAGACTCGCTCTCTTCTCTCGGAATGCAAGACTGATACCTTGGCGCCACCATATTCTTAGAAGCCTCCTCATGCTCCTCATCCGACGCTGAATCACACATCAAAGGTTGTCCTCTCAATATATACAACCTATTCACCCGGTTACCGATCAACTGCAGCTCTACCGGGTCCACTCCCTCTCTATAGATAAAGACATGTTCCCTCTTGAACAATACGCAATATCCTACATCCTCCAAGGCTGAGACTGAGAGCAAGTTAACACTCAACCCTAGAACAAAGAGAACTCCATCAATCTCCAAGAGTCCCCCAAACTCGAGTTGGAATCTGACATTCCCAACTCCACGTACATCTCTCGCCATACCACCTTCAGTTACCACCTGTCGGCCAGACCCAATCTCTGTGAAATCTAGGAATACTCGCCAGATTCACGTCATGTGGTTAGAGGCTCCGCTATACACAATCCATCTGACATCACCTCTGAATCCTCCGCTGCCGACACTAGAAACTAGGGTAACCAAAGAAAATTCCCTATCGAACCTTGAAGCAAAGTCCTCTATGGCTGTTGTAGTAGCTGTCTTACGCCCCTCTGACTCCTTCTTCTTCTTCTTCCTCTCAAGACAATGAGAGGCAAGGTACCCCAACTGGTTACAACAAAAGCATCTGACTTTACTCAAGTCCCTTTCGGAACTTTCTTTCTTCCTTCTCTTTGCCACAAGAGCAACATTCGCATCAGGTATGTCTGTCTTCTAATCACTGCTCTGAGATCTTTCTCGGATCTCCTCCTGAGTGAAATCATCCCACAGTCTGCTCCAATCTGGTAGATGTTCACGACCCACAACGCACTTCACGAAGACTTCCCAATCTTTGGTGAAGCCATTTAAGGCTATCCTCACCAACTCAGAATCCGAAATGACCTCTCCAACAGCTACCAGCTCATCTTTAACTTGAGTCACCCAGGTAAGATAAGAAGAGACACTCTCCTCCTTACTCATCTTGGTATCATGCAACTTAGCCTTCAAGCACATCTTTCGGTTCTCGTTTTTTGCCTCGAACAAGTTCTTAAGTGCATCCCACATCTCCTTGGAAGTCGTTTTCTCGGCCAAGTGTGGGATAAGGTGATCCTTCACCCCATCCAGAATAATCCTCTGAGCTTTGGCTTCCTTGACCTCATGCAAGTCCAAAGCAACAGGATCTGCTGCGAGAGCTGCTACAACAGAGTTGACATAGCTATAGATCTTGTTCTCCTTAAGAACGGCTGACTAACGAACCTTCCACTGCAAGTTGTTGGAAATGTCATCCAACCGAAACTCATATCTAATGCTTGCAGCCATATTCCCTGTCACAACTCAAGGAAAACAATCACATCCTTTTGCCAAAATATCACACTACCCACTGTCACTCAGAGCCCAAGCTCTGATACCATGTAGATTTTTAATGACAAAATCAGAAATATTTCATTCACATATTTCGTCAAACACTTAGCAACCTAGAGATAACTGTCTTCATAAATTTCAGAAATGCATACCCACATTCAGAAATTTCCATAAACAGAAATACACATTGCTAAGCAAAATATGCAGCGGAAATACATAGTGGACAGCAACCCATAACTCACAGAAATTTAGGCAAATGCCAGGGAAAACTCCAATGTGGGCAAACCTAACGAAAGAGAGAGATATTATTATTTTGCTTCAGGGAAGTTCAGAACAACATCAATAACATTTTTCAGCCAAGAGAAATACCTCTTACAGCACAAAATCTGTCCCCCCACAAATCTGTCTTGAAAACCATGCCACAGTCCGTACAGCTGTACGGATTTGTTGAGAGTTGGCACCTTGAAATTCGTGCCACAACAAGTAGTTGTACCTTTCCTTCTGTATGACCGTCCTCCTTCAGAAAATTCTTCAAGGGTTGCCTCGAAAACCATGCCCAAGCTTTCCTCGGTTTCTATGCCTCAAGAACGCTATTGTACGGCCTGTCCCAGCAAATATCACTGCAGCAAATGAAAACAAAAAATGTCGCCTTGGGATTTGCATCCTAGCTCTCTTGGGAATCATGCCCTTCTTGATGCTCACTTTCCTCTCTCAAGCAATCTCTCAACTCAACTCCTCTCGTCTTCTCCGGTGTGCTCTTCTAACATCCCTAATCATGTATATGTACTCTTCTCTTTTCCCGAGAAACCCTAACTTACATAACCAACTCGATCTAATGGATATCATAAGTCTAATCTGAGGGCTCATACTTAATGCTCCTCATTAATTAAAAAATAAGTAATAAATGTTCATTAAATACTTTTTGGGTCCCACAACTTAAAATCACTTCAAGTTGTAAAGTACATTCACTTTATAAAAACACTTTATTTAAAAAGTCACTTTACAAATAAAACATGTCTAGGAAATATGACTTTATGTCCCCCCCATGACAAAACACAAAAACATGAATGAGGACATCCCTTGTTACATTTCAACACAATCAAAGTGACAATGGCTTGATTTCCAATGTTATCTGAACTCCCTTAGGTTTTGAGGAAGTGGGAATTTCCAGTTGATAACACACCCATACCTCCTTTTACATTCTGGTTTGTCTTTGTATAGTCTCGAAAGCATTGACACAAATTTTAAGTAAACCTGGTCCAACCTTTCAGAGAGAGCTTCCAAATTGTTGTTATGTCACGAATGTATTCAAATAGAACATTTATTTTATTTTTGTAGGAAATACTTTTTATATTTACAGAAAAATATTTACATCAGAGAAAAAGCAATAACATGGGAGGGTATGTTCAATGGTATTTGTTATCCCCAATTTCTAGGGATAACTAGGAGATCATGTCTCGAGGCCCACAAGTCCTAGACATGGAGTACCGAGAGCAGGATTGACATGAACATGGCCCTGGAGGGCCCATCTTTCTTCTTCTTCATCACACTTGTCCTATCAGCAGCAGCAGCATCCATCACCTTCGGCTTGGACTTGCATCGGAGAAGACTCTTGCTCCATGAGATAATTGGTCCAGGTATCATGGTATGTGTCATGTTTGATCATTACAACTTTCAGATATATGCATCAGATTCCTTTCATTTCTGACAACTACTTGGATCTTACACTAATTGGGGGGATTGACAGGGTACCCTAGCAAGCTTGTACCCATAGGTTTTGGTTAGCTACCAGGGGGGATTTTGAAGAGCCATCGTCCGCTCCCATCATATTATCACTTTTACATCTTATCTCCCATTCATCTATCCCATTCCCCTAGTCCAGACATTAGGATGACTTATTTGTGGGGTTACACCTTATCCTGTGGGAAGAAGGGGCTAAAGGCCCAAGGGGTAAAAGCAGTTGGTAAGAGATAAAAGCCATAAAAAATAAAACCTAGAGATGCCTCGCCCAGGGATCCCCGAGAAGGCAATAAAAGGCCTCTCTATAAGAAACAAGAGGGACCCAAAGAAAAATAACAAAAACAAGACCTGGCCAAGAGGATGGGGGGTCTTATCACGAGCCAGCCCATTATTTTCATAAATACCTAGCAGTATGACATTGCCATTATCTGGTTACCACGCCAGGGCAGTGACCTTTGGTTGCATAGCCAAGGGAAAGGGGGTCTCATCACGAGCCAGCCTTATCATCTCTGTGAAAGTACTCGTGGGTAACACTGTCAGCTCTAGTCACCACAACAGTGTCCTCTAGTCAGACCTTGAAATAAAAAGAAAGAAAAAAACAATAAAGAAAAGAAAGAATAAAGGCAATAAAGGGCTTGGAAAGAATTGCATCCATGACAAGCACAGCTCGCCTCCTACAAAGGCACCCACGGATAATATTCACCCCTATCTTTCACTATGTCTGGACATCCTTAAACACACCACCTCATATTACATGGCTTGGATGATACCCTTTGGAAACATTCTTCTTCTTATGGATGCTGGCCCAATAGGGCACTTTGTCTTTTTCTTCAGCTTTGTATAGTAGGTCATTGTAATGTCTTTGAGCTATTGGATGATATGTTAAGGGTTTTATGCATGCATTTGATAAAATTAATGATGAAATATGATTGACATTGCTATGATCCCTAGGACTAATGAGCCCATGGAGGGCGAAGTTTTTGATGTGCAGGACCATGCCCGACGAACAGGTAGCAAGTGGATCGATACACATGGGGAGATGATTAGTTCAGACCTCCATGGGGTTGAAGAGCCCATCAGATGGTTGATGGGACCTCATCAGGGGCAGATACAGGACAGGGATTGATCGAGCCTTTGCACGAGAGAAGAAGAAGGATATTTTCATCCAGGACGCCTTGGCTGAGCCCAGCTCTAGGGGGTTGACCCACTACAGGTGGAACATGTCCCTCTGATGATCCAGGACATCTTCTAGAGGCCCTTGACGTCTCCTCCAGCGCATGGCAGTTTGACCAGGCAATTTGGCACGTGTGGCAGAGTTTGGAGGCCTAGAGAGGTTCAACATTTGTCATCTAGTGCTATGATTTGCCCTAAAAAGGGCCAACGTCTCCCTCAAAGGGGCTGGACGTCTTGCTCATTGCTCATTTAGGGTTTTCTTTTAACAGTTTAATGTTAAACAGTATGATTTTTAGTTATTAGCCTTGTTGGCTGTTTTAATGACCTAATTTTAATTAAAGGTCATTGGATGATATAAATTGAGGATGTTTTCCCTCATTTTGACATAACACAATTCACTCACACTTGTGAGGTCTGATTTTTGCGCCCTTCTTGGGTATATTTGTTGTATAAGTGAGGCGCACTTGCTATTGGAAGGATATTTTTGGCATTTTGTGGCATTTCTCTCAAGGAATGTTTACAACTAGGGTTTGCTTATGCTTCTCTTCATGATATGTAAGTGAATTTTCTTACAAAACTTCTTAATTGAATGGCTGTAGGTGTAATTTCTTGCATTTGCTTATTATATCGCTGATTTAAAACCCTAGGTAACAAGCACACAAGTAGGTCATTGTTTCATGTCCCCTTAGAGAGAAAGATTTTCAGCCATTGAAGAAAAGAGATAGAGCCTAGCCTTTGCTACACTTGTCTTGCTTCTTCCTTTTGAGCTAGCGTAGAAGTTTATAGGTTGAAAGAAGGTGACGTCCTAGGCCTAGGGTATCTACACCTAGGGTTTTCATCTTCTAGGGTTTGAAAGCCTTGTCTTTACAACACTTTCTCCCTTAGACTTATTCTTTAGGCTAGCCGTTTGCCAAGTTGATTTAGAGAAGGAGGAAAGAGCACGACGCCTTGCTTAAGCAACACCGGAGTGAGCCTCTTTCCCCTAGGGTTTTGATTCTACGGCCCTGCCTTTGCAGCACCATAGAACCCTACCTTCCAGTCTTTAAGTCATCGTCCTTCCAAAATCTTGTGCCCTTTCCTTATTAGACTCCATATACCCTAAGGCACTGGTATTTGACCTCCAACATTGAAGTTATAGTGTACAAAAACTACTTTCAAAACTCAAAACTTGAAACCCTAACTAACATAACTAACCTAATTAGGCCTGACGTCATAGTTGAATATTTCATCTTGGCACAGCAAAAGTTGAATATAAGCAATTATGTGATGATTTTAAGCATTTATTGAGCAAATTGTTCATTGGATACATTGTTGGCTTAGTCATCTCCTTAGATATTGATGAATTGATGGTCTTTCATAGCTAATTGATAAAACGTTGAATTCATTTTACATCTATTGCAGTACATTGCTTATTAGTAATATCAGATAGTCAATGAAGTACTAACCCTTTGAGTTATAGCCTGCATATACCTATTGTGTTGCTGTCATCTTGTCCCGGGCAGGTGTTTTCAATAGGGCATACACTTCATTTATTGGCTGATTAGCCGGACCATCTTACATTGGTGGTAACCTGTGAGGAGGGAACTCTACTTGACCTTATACTTTCTGCCTCTTCAAACCCCAGGTTGCCGGGGACGTCTCCCCTGGGCTAACCTCCCTAAACAAAAAGAACCTCCCCATCGAGGTGACATTGGGTGGGGAAGGTCCCTGTTACGCCAGTTTGATCTCAATCCCTCAGCCATTGACCTAAAATACAAACTGTGCGATAACAGTATTTACATCCTCTTCCTCAAATAAACTAAAACAACAATAAAAATCGAAACAGGCAGCTATATCCAATCCCTTGGCATCTTTGATCAACAAAAATCCTTTCACTGACAACTGCATATGTACCTCTTATTTCCATAATTGACAAAATGCAAACAAAGAGCTAACCTCGTTCTCAAAAACATATTTCCACCAAAGTTTCCAACGAGAAAAAAAGGCTGAAATCCTCAAGCAATGCTAGACACCACTGAGAGAGAAGTGGACCAATGATCTGGAATCACCCAATAACACCACTTTTCAATGCAACCTCCCCTACAAAAGGGCTACATGCTCAGACTGAACAAACTCTCAACAAGACGTGCAAAAGACCAATCCCAAAGGAGGTGCTTCACTGTTTCCAGCCTGAGGAGGAAGGGCAAAGCCTATCTGAGAGACCGCTTTTAGCCAACCGTGCCTTGGTAGGAAGGCCCTAGTAAATTACTAGCCATGCAAACACCCAGAGTTTGTAACTGAGCTGAACTGACCACACACTATGCAATATTTTGATCCACCATCTCTCTGCAGTAGACACACATCGTGTATTAAGAATGGGGCTGAGTTCATGTCGTTAATGAAGAAGAGAGTACAACCTCCGAGAACGATACTGGACCAAGGGGCAACCAAAGTTCCACTCCCAATCATGCCAAAAGGGACTAGGCATGTCTATATTCATTTTGAACAGATCTTCCTATAGAATAGGATTAACAATCTCCATAATAGTATGTCAGTCTGCAGAAGACAAGGAAAACTCACAAGCAATGGATCGTCAATCCTTCCAAGAGTGAGCACTGCCATCCTACAAATCCCTCCAATAAAAAATCTTCTCCTTCCTTAGTCGCCACCCCAAAAAATGAGGGATGCCTGCAACACACATGCCCTGCACCTTCCAACTCAAAATCGGTCTTTGGGCCAAATCCCACCCTTCCCGACTACCTGACATCTACCACCGCACCAAGCTGGCTACCTTCATGCTGCCCATATACTTCTAATAATAAAGAAGACCGAGACTTGGAAGCTGTGAGGAGCTCAATTTTTTATGAAATTATATTTGAGATTCTTGTCAGATTATTGGATTTGATTGTTCATTTTTATTTCTATTTCTGTTTGTTTTATTTCTTCAAAACAAAACAAAAATATGAAAACAAAGTATAGTTCTCATGCTTTCTTTTTGTTTTAAGTTTCAGTTTATTAACTCATTTCAGCAATTTATTTGTTTCTTGCATAACTTAAAACAAAAAGATGATATTTCTTACATAAGAAGGGCTGTTGAGATAGATTTGTTCATCCTCTTACAGCTGTTATGATTTCAGATTTATTATGTACTGTTTTGTCATAGCTGTTATTCAATAGAAGGCTGTTCCATTGACTTCATGTTCTCATATTTGATACCATATCTTAATACAAGTATTTTCTGGAACTGCTGGTGTATCTTTTGAACATTAGTATGCGGCTGTTACTTATATTTCAGAAGTGTTAAGGGTTGTAATCATTGATGTTAGGGAGTTTATTGAGTTATATTTACTTCTTGGTTAATATCTTAATCTTCCCTATCCTTCCCGACTTCATAGCCCTTTAATAAGGCACTAACCTACTGAAATTCACCAGTTAATACATTGAAAATCACAAAACATTTTTGTTTTACCAATCTGGAAATTATTGCTGGACTGAAAAGATGGATTAGTAATCCTATCAGGGAAACCCCCTTGTGCTGGAAAAGAACAAGCCTAAAGAAAGGGAAGCGACCATCGATATGACAGTGGGTGGTGCTTCTATGGCACCCTGAGTTTTCATCTTTGCTGGCCTTGAAATATTTTTGAAGTGCAGATTTAGAAGGTAACAAGAATAAACTGCCAAATAGACTGAGCAGATGGAATCAACTAATAACCAAACCAAAAGCCAAAGAAGATATGATAATATTTGAGAATTTCAATAATATTATTAGTATGAAGGTTAGAAGTAAGGCACAAAAAAAGAAAATACATTGAAAGAGATAGCAGTGGGAGAAGTTATAGGAGAACCAAAGGGTATTAAAAAATGGATAAAGTAAAATTATTGTACTAAAGAAAAATGGGTATCAATGATTCAAATAATAGTCAAAGATGGAGGCAAAAAAGAATGGACTTGCAAGCATGCTCAACAAGGAATTTATAAAGAAATGCTAGCATGTCAAACATTGGTACTCTAAGGGCAATTTAGGGTGAAGGTGAATGAGCTAAACGTAATATATAAAGAACTAATGAGCAACCACATTATATAAAGAACGGAGACTACCATCCTTCTTGAATATGTATTGTGTGTTTTAGGAGATTGTGAGAAACATACCCGTTTCCTTGTCATTTCCATCAGCCCCTGTCCAGACAACTCAGAAACTGTGATGGAAGACCGATCTCGCTCAACAGATTTCTTAACTTCTTCATACACCATCCTTTTATGTTCTGCTATGACAGAAGACAAAATACTTAGTTTGGGATTATAAACATACCAAAAATCAGTTCAGAATTCATGGATTAAAGCTCTATATAACTTATTGAAGTAACACTACCACACAAGTAGACAAGAAAAACAGTACTTATGAAAGACAGTAATAAGTCAGCAATCCCCGTTATCTCTGGAATATGAAGCCTAGACCTCAGGGCACAGTTGGATGGATTTTATGGTTGCAAGCAGCAATTAGGAGAACCATCAAATTCCTGTGTGGATGGGGGAAGATTGGGGGGTGGTCTAGAAGAAAAAGAGAGCATCAAGCAAGGCAAACACTGGCTGAAATTCACACTTTACTGGAATAAAATCTCCATAATGCTTCCTTACAAGAAGAAGCAACCAAAGAGGAGCATTTACTTAGATTTATGGACGAAAATCACATTCATGGAGCCCAAGTTTGATCTCACTTGCAGTGAACAGAGAAGCAAATGAATCTTCAAAGTTTTACTTTTACTTTCTTTAGCAGAAAAATGCATCAGAACGAATAACAGGCTTGACGAATCCTAAAGGGATATTGATTAAAGAATTAACAGAGATTCGACAAATGTTTTGTTTGAACTTACAAAATATTTTTGCCAAATACCACTTGACAAATGATGTTATAGCCACTAGCGAAGCATGTAAAACGGTAATTCCATTGGAAGTTTGGAGCACTGAAGGGGACCTTTTAGGGGCAAAAATCACTGAAGAACTTCTGGACGCATGTTATCACCTCAATTTTGCTCACATGCAACATTCAGGCGACTATTCCCGGAAACATCACCAGTTGACAATGACGCAGCATAATCATGCTACCCCATGGCTATTTAACACCTGTTATAACACAAACCTACACAAGCATTCCCAACAACTTTAGGCAAACCAACCCTTATCACAGTTGGAAGGCCTCTTTGATTGGACTGGTAGTATTCTAATCTGCGGGGTGTGTTCCTAATGGATGTATGCTGCCACCTAATTAACAAATCTGCATGTATTCCAAGACAATCAGCACACTAAATATTCACTCTCAGGCTGTCCTTAAACAGTCAAGAGCGAGGGTGACTTAAGATAATAATTTCAATTGGTTGGGATGAGATTTCAGAGATGTGAATAACAAATAAGCATGAAAGAATGTGTGCTTTAAGTGAAAGAGATTCAAAGTAAATACACAAGAAAACCATCTTATGCTATAAGAACAACTAAATCAGCACAGCCAATGGACTTAGAGAACTAGAATAAAGCATAACTGTATCAGATCACTTATTACCCAAGAGATTGTCTGCATCATAGTGGGTGATAGGTGACAAACTGCCATTGATTTCCTTGCCTACAGTGGAGGTGGTGGTCAAAGCCTAGTGGATGGAAGAGTGAAGAGAAATCTGGTGCTACGATACTGTCTCAAGATCAAAATTACCCAACCTTTTCTCTGTCTCTCAATTCTACATGTACAGAAAACTCATTCCTGAAGTCTAACTTGCCCTAGTTGGTTGTGAGAGAGGAGAAAGAAAAACATGCCAAATTAAGAAGCCTTTGCATGCATGCCAACTGTAGCTGTTTTGCTGTTTGGATGGTTTTCTTTGCTGTTTGAATGAGCTTTTCCATGACATAAAATCTTTTGTTTCTTGCCCAAGGCAACCGTCCAGTAATTATTAGCATGAAATCACATCAGCAAATGAAGTTATCTCTGGCTGTTACCTCGAACAACAATAAAAAGAATTGTTAGCATTACAGTCATATGTCAGCTGGCTGGAACATGCAGTTTGATGACAGCATCGCTTTTCTTGAGGGTCGAACTGCTATATATGCATGTGACTGATGTTATTTACTATGCTCACACACAAGAAAATTCCAACAGTTCACTTCCTTTAGTTGTGGTTTCCATTCTCCTTTCTTCAGTGCTAATTACTGGTGGAATAATGTTGGTAATTGACTGTCAACTCAAACCTACCATCTTCCAAGTAAACGCCATATTTCCTTTGATTAATTGGAACTCTGTATGGGATACTAATATCCAGCACTGTATATCTGTGTGGCAACTTCAATAAATTCCCAAATTAACCCTTATCTCCAAGACTTCGCTGACCCCATGCCAACCTTTAGCACTTTCCTAGATTAGCAACAGTTAATATGCTGTTGTCCGCACTGCTAAATTTGCTGATCTTTGTCATGAATATACTTCTTTAATCAAGACAACAACCTAGAATATACCCATAAATTATATCGAGGATGAGACACATGCAAGCTATGTGAAAGGAAACAGGTGAATAAATGTAATGTCCCCATTTTGGGACATTATAACTTTACAGAGTGCTATGCCTACCAGAGTAGCCAGATATGGGTGCCAGAGAGTTCGGGAGATATTGAGGGGTTTTATTGGGCCCGACTTGCATCATTCATCATCACAACTTGGTTTTGGTTTCGTTGCATTCCGACGATTTCCGTAATTTTGAGTTATTATGGGTCATATCTTAATTAATTTCACTAAGGTCATAATGGGCATATTACTTGGAGAAACCTCTTAGTGTAATAGCTCATCAGAATCGGGAAGTAGAGCACTACAGGATAA
>JASDQU010190375.1:20305-34186 GCA_032191745.1 Picea mariana
TGACAGTTGTTGGCTCCCCCTCTTCAAAACTCAAGTTATTATATAAAATAGAGGATTCAAATTTGGTATCGATGGAGTAAATAAGATGATTATTTGCTTGAGTTTTTCTACTCACCATGTACTTGAGCAGCACTTCTCTGTAAAACCTCCTTTCTTGGCCAAAAATAGGGATAGTATCATATGACATGTCCATTTGCAAAGTTTCATTCAACTTTGCAGCCCAAGATCTAGATAACAGCTTGCCAAATTTTGGAGGGATGTCGGCAACCACCACGTCCATGATCAAATTTTTCGATGGGATTTGAGACAATGATATGACCAGATCTTTGATCAAACCTAAGAATTTCACTTTCCTTGAGTAAAAAGAGAAAATATCCTTATAAGGTCTTGTAATGTCTAGGCCCAACTCATCCATGACCACCTTGGGAATGATATTATGTGATGCTCATGAATCTTACATGGAATTATGTAAGGTCATGTCATGAATTTTAAGGCTAACATAGAAAGGAGGAACATCATCAACATCGCCACTCTCTTCCACACGTGGGCCAAACAAGATCATAGCAGGGTGATCATATTGTATGTTCAAGGTGTCAGGGGATTCTTCCATTTTTATCATTTTAATGATCTGATTTCTATATTCTCCATTCTTGATCAGCTCATTAAACGGAATAGAAATTTTGATTATATCCATTTTGCTTCCAAAATTAAAAGGAGACGGAGATTTTTCTACCTCTTTGATGATCGTTTCCTTTCTTTCCTCGGGTATTTTCTTTGGGGGTTCTTCTTTTGATTTTCCTTTCTCCTTTACATCCTTTACCGAATTATCTTTCTTCGGTTGGCTTGAATAAGGTGTATTTATCTGAAGTTCCCTTGTAGGATTTGTAGACACCTTTTTTACTTCTAAGGTTATACTGCTTGTGAAGCTGCATAATAGCATTGTGGTATCCTTTCCTAAACTCGTATGTTTCCGATGACAACATATCATCATTTTCCTACATAAACTTGTCATTTGTGTCCATAAATTGATAATGTTCTCATTTGGTTAAGAACACGTTTGTTTATGTGTTGTCACAGCAATGCATATGGTCTTTGATTATTTGATCAAAATCTTTGTTTTCATAGTTGTTTTGGAAAGGAGATTTTACTTGTTGATCACCTTGATCCCTCTAGTCTCTTTACCTGATCTATGGAACTTGGGCTCTTCTAAAATTTTGATTTTTGGGCTGAAAATCAGTTTGATCCCTTGTGGAAGGCTTATTTTCCACAGACATCCTCTCCATGAGTCTTTCCATAGTGTTCATCATCAATTCAAATTTTTCATCTGATTATTGAGACATAGAGGGTTGAGCTTCCCCTTGGACCTTCTTCACACTTCTGTCAAGATTATATTTGATCTTCCATGATGCCATTAAATTTACTTATACTTCAATTGTGTCTCTCATCATATCATCTAATGTATTAGATCTTCTTTCTCTTAACAGCAAGGAAAAGTCATTGTCAAAAGAATCATTATATCGAAGTTGGGCAGCTTTGGGAGGAGGTTTAACTTTTGTGGGAATTGAATTATAAACTTTCATAAATCTAATTGAGAACTCTTGTATTGTTTCATTTGGTGATCTTTTTATATTATTGTACTGAGTTAGCAACTGAAGAGGATTTTTTTTATCACCCCACCTGGAAAGAAAAAGTGTTTTAAAAGTTGCAAAATTAGGGATACTCGCTGTTGGAAGAGCTTTGAACCATTTTCTGACCTCACCTGAGAGACTTCGTGCAAACAAGCTCATTTTTACATCCTCATAATCTACCTCTTCCAGGTAGACAAAGTCAGTAAACCAATCTAAGTGTTTTTTAGTTGAAGCATTCACTTCAACATCATAAAATTTAATTCTCTCATTATAATTCTGAGGTAAATCATGTAATTGGGTAGGCAAGGCGAGAGGAGCGAATCAGGCGGTCATGACCCTAGGAGGAGTTTGAATTGGCTGAATAGTCTGAGTGGAAATTACAGCAGCTTGAGGGGGGTTGGTTGGTATCAAAGATTGGAACTTTTTCTCATCGAAGATGATTTCATTCAAATAAGATTTTGATCTGGATTTTAACAGGGTTTGTTCAAATAATAAATCAAAGTCAAGGTTGTCAATGCTTTTTACCCCGTCTCAAAAAATAATATAAGTCTTTAAATACAAAGTAAATGTCTTTAAAGAAAAAAGTATGGATTCTCCCTTCAAAGAGAACTTGGATTGGGCTCTCGCGGACCATAAAATGAAAAGGCCTGGAATATAAGAGAAAAGCAATCAAAGGTCGGCCTAGGTTTCACAAAATACTGAGAAATAGAAATTAATATGACAAGTGATTGTAGAAGAAAACAAACAAAAAAGGGGGAACGAGGTTGTTGCTTGACTCACTGTGATGGAAATTTCTAGTCCATTTACTTACTTGTAGCCATCTCTTTTAAAAGTGCATGTTGTGTTTGAGGTGGCATAATCGCTGCAACTATTTCTTGATTTTTTGTTTTGTTAATTCTGATTAGTTCCTTTTTCAACCACTCCTTAATATACTCCCTTAAAGGTGCTACTGTAATTTCATGTTTAGCTTTAATTTCAAATAATTCATTTTCAAATTCCCTCAAATCCATCTTTGATTGATGCAGCATGTCGTCAACTTCATCATTCTTGTTGATATATCAAACTAACCATTGTTTAGCTTCCTCTTCAGAAAATTCTATAGTTTCGGTAAATTCATTTGCCCAGGCAACTTTTAATGCATTAAGTTGTCCCATTAAAGATTATTTTGATAAAATCATGGTATCTATCAATAAATTGGGACCATTAAGTTCCTTTGTAATATCCACAAGTTTAAGAAACAAATCACTCTTTTTATTTCTCAAGACATCAGTTTCATTTATCATTTCTTTTAATTCTTCAATTCTTCTTAGCCAACATGCATTGACCTGCTTTATCAGGTAATTCAAAGGAATTTTTTGTTTTTTTGTTGTGAGCTTCACTTGAGCTCGAGACTTTAGATGAAAAATGTATTCACAACTTCTTTGAAAAATCCTTCATCATTTTCCAAGTCCTTTTGCAAGTATTCCTTGAAATTGTGTATTCTGGATGAAAAGCTAGAAATACTTTGGGAAATCTCCCAAATTTATTGGATTATATAAATTATATTTTGTATGGCATCACAAACATATTTTCTTATAGCTTGTAATAATCTTGATGAGCCTTTATATTTTCTATTTCTTTTCAGGGTATTCTCTAACACAAGTATAGGTTGGATTGAGTTCAAAGGTTCGAGAAACAATGGTCCTGGTATCAAGGAAACTTCTAACTATTTTATCCTCCTTTTCAACTCTGAATTTTATTTCTCCATATTATCAATAGATTGTTTCAAAGCTTCTCCAGTTGCTCCGTGGAATTCTACAATTTTTTACGGTGCAACTCCATCAAAGTCAATTGAATATTTCCATCTTTCTGATGACCTTTTATTTTTAGTATTTACTTTTTCCAATAAAAATTTATTAGTCTCACAATTGTAGGTCATGTGGTGCAAAGTAGCAGACTCCTCCTCAAATATTTTGGGATCCTGGGTAATCATAGCATCAACAATTTCCCTATTTCCAATAATCTTTGTGCATACCAACTAGGTTCTTCAACGAGATCATTTATGTCCATTGTGTGTGGACTCTCCTAGACTGCAGGTGTGTTTAACCTTGTTATTGATTTATTCCTTTTTCTTTTGAAAGGAGTATATGCAATACGAGATTTTTTTATACTTTTTCTAGGTGGGTCTTTATCCCCACCATCGTTTGACCCTCCAACTGATGCTTTTCTCGTCTCCATTCTGTTGATTCTATTCTTTGTTCTCGATGGAGTACTCCTTTGGGATGTTGTTGGTGAATTAGGGTTTTGATTCATCACTTCCCTTTTGTGTTGTATGTGACCTTCATTGGTGCTATTTATTTCTCCCGTGTCATTTGAAACTTGGTATGCCGCAATTTCATGGAGATCTAGATTATCTCCACCACCCTTCTGAAATTGTTCAACTTTAGTAAAATGTGAATAGTACCCTACCAATTCCATATGGGCAATAAATTTGTTAACTGGGTCAAAACCCTCAATAAATTTAGCTTCCTTTAAGCCGAATTGGTCATGATGTCCTACTAATTCATCAAGGTGGGTTATATGCTTCATAGTGAATTCCCCAATTTTCTATGGTAGGGGTATGAATTTTTTTTTCCTCTTATCATAGAAGATATGGGCCCAACTCTTGTATTGTCTACATATTTCCTCGGCAAAGAGTTTATCTGCAACATAGAATGGTAAAAGAAAAGGCTTCTCCTCACTACCAAACGATATAATAACAGTAAATTCTTCAAACATTTCATAAGGTCCTTTCTCAGAGAGAAAGGTAGTTGCTTCCAGAGATAGTCTCGATGTACTATGACCAAAAATCAACTTTTTAAATTCTGAAATAAAGTTGTTATGAACTGGGTAAAAATTGTATTGAGCTTTATGCTCGTACCGAACCAAATACCATGCATAAACTGGCTCCAACATGAAATCAACATGTTTTTTTCTTGGCAAGTCTTCAAACACGTGGCCATAAGCGATGGTGAAAATGAGGTAAGAAGTCATATAAAACTTTCGAGTCTTTTTCAGGTTATTCAATTGGAAATAAATTTCATTTAAAATGAGATAACCCCAATCTATAATGTTTTTTTCATGCAAGGCATAATGCATGGCATATATAACATTTATTGGTATAAACACAGTAGATTCCAAACCGACAATGAGGGTGAACAACCATGCAAATTCTATGTACGGGTATTTTAATGAAGTTACCTCAATCCTGGCAGCACCGAGGTTACTTCTTGGGTCCTCCAAATAAATTCTTAGAAACCTATCTCCTCCTTTATGTTGCTTCAGAAATTCTTCGGCATGTTCATTTTTTAATCGCAAGGTAAAGTGTTGGGAGTCATAGAATTTTAGAGAATGTTGAAGGAGCTAGAGAGATGGGTTAATGTCCTTGAAATTGAATTATTCTCTTCTCAGAATTGAACTTGTCTATGTACCATTGAACAATCTCTTTGAACTCTATCACTTATGTAAAACAACATGCTAATGTTATTCCTAAGGTCCAAATTAAGTTTGTTTCCTTCTCGATCAGAGAAAGAGTTTTGTAGTAATTGTATGCTCTAGACCACTGCAAATCTTGATCCGCGTGCCCAAGTGTGTTTAGTGTATCTCTGCAATACAGATATTTTTTCTTACTTGACATTATTTTATGCTTTTGAAAAAAGGTGGCGCTAGTGTCAATACTTACAACTTGGCATATTTGATTTTATTTTATTTCATGATGTATTGTCCTGATAATTCAATCAATCATAAATCTTGCTTTTAATATTGTATGCTTACATGAGATTTGAATTTATTGCAAGATTTAATGAATGTTTCATGAATTTAATAACGGCATTATGCTTACACAAGTGGCAACTGATGTGGCAGGGACAATAAATGTGATGGAAAGTGGTGATGTGATGTCATGGCAGATGAAAAATGTTAAGTGAGAATGAAAAATGAGGAATAGGAAGTGCAAATTGTGTAACATGGAAATCCAGACCTACGGACGCATATATGAGGAAGGGTAAGGAGGTACGCATCGAGATTGAAAATATGGTTAAGTATTGAAAAAGTTCATTTTGCGGACTCAAGGAAAAAGGTTAACGAGTGGTATATAGCTATGCATCTTCATTCCAAGAAAATGACTGAGTATAAAAAGGTGAAAGTGCATC
Organism: Picea mariana; assembly: GCA_032191745.1. NCBI lineage: Eukaryota > Viridiplantae > Streptophyta > Pinopsida > Pinales > Pinaceae > Picea > Picea mariana. The sequence goes on from JASDQU010190375.1 coordinate 26,103, forward strand.
GTGCAGGACGCAGAAGTAAGAGGTGAAAAAGTATAATGCATGAATGCAGACCTGTGGACCTACAAACATGCAGACTCAAGACTTTTTCTACCCCTACTTCGCATTACTTGAGAATTGGCTAAGTGTTGGAAAAGCTTTTATATAAAAGAAAAATAAAATAAAGGAAAACAAACAAAAGAAAAGACAAGGAAAAATCATATGGGTGGTTAAATGAAAACACTAAATTGATCATGAATGTGGATCAACAAATCCAAAAAGGGGCAGCTGCAAAAGGGCCAAGAAGGAACCAACAATATAAAAGTCAAGAAGATTATATGCATTGTTGAAAAGAGGAGGGATCCTAATAGGCATTGCAAACATTGTGAGGTGGATGGGCACACAAATGAGATGAGCTAGAAACTCCATCTAAAATTGCGTCCAAAAGGTATAATTCTAAGAAGGGTGAAAATTGTTTAGTTACCAAGACAAAATAAATAGTGGTAGGTAGCACCTCCAATCTAGATGAAGCCATATGTTGCACCACATTTCAATAGCCAAGGGAAAGTGGAGACAGGAATGCACTATTTTGAATCAAGATTGGAGTGAACAATCAAAAGGTAAATGCTTTGTTTGACATCGGTTATCAATGCAATCTAATTTCTAAGTCCTTGGTATATAAGCTTGGACTAGAAACACATGATTTAGTATAGCCATACTCATTGGGTTGGATCCAAGAGAAATCAATCGTAAGGATTGTAATACCCTCTTTTTTAACCCCAGAATATGAATGTAAATGTAATGTATATATGGTTCCAATTCAAGACCATATGTGAACTTTGAATTTATAAATTATATTATAATATGAAATCCCTAACTACTACAAATGAAGAAGGACTAAAAAATATTGAGGGCTATGATTCCACAAGTGGGGGAAGTGAGATGGGGCTAAGGGGAGAGGACCTTAGTGAATTATTTAACCTAATCCCTTAGACCCTTAATTATAAACCTTAACTAGTGATATATCCTAAATTCCTTGAACCTTTGATTCTTAATCCTTTATTATTAACCTTGATTTAAGTTATCATAAGCTTGGGATTGGAGGTGAAATGTGGTCTTCTCATGAAGACCATGTGGTGAGTGACTAGAATGCAAATATAATGTTGGGAATTTGAACATGTAGGCATTGTTATTATTATTATATGAATTATTGTACAAGTTGCAGTGCACCTTCATGTAGGATTAGGTTGTTTCCCAATGCACTTCTATAATGTTCATTGGGTTGTTGCGAGAGGAAAACCTATCCTACAACTAAAAATACTTGGAGTCCCAATAGAGAGATTCATTGGCGAGACTTTACTAGAGAATTGGAAGGGAATTGGGATAGTATGAGGGATTTTTTAGTGGAGAAGGGGATCCCATTGTTGGTTTTGTGTAGGTCGAGGGGGGCAAGTGTTGGTTGATTGGAATAGTTGTAGAGGGTCTTCTTTCATGTGATATTTTTCTAGGTTGTGGGCTAAGTGAGAATATTTAGAGTCAAACCTTAGAACCTCATCCTTGTGGACTCATAGCCTCGGGTTGGGAGTGGCCTCTATCATATGAAGATTAATTGTGATAGAGTGCCTAAGGTTAGGAGGAAAATCCTTCATTTGTAGCTAGTTGGAGGGTTATTTTCTTAGAAAGATAAGCAATATAACTGTTGTTGACAATTAAAATTGTCAATGAAGTTTTGCCTGCAAAGTGTTACTAAAGCCTATTATTATAAAAAAAACTAAATAATACTACTAGATGGGACCCCCTTAAACTATTGAAGATCAGATCTGTTCATTTTTTATGTTATGGTAATGTGCGACAGGGTTTACATGGTTGATGAGATCTTTTGCTATTGGCTATGGGTCAAGTTATGAACCATTGACTCCTTATGTTACTACAGCCTATGCTATCCACTAATACTGTTGCTATATGTACTTCTTGCACCTGCACAACAAACATGTTAGTGAAATTATATGAAAGGCAAAATACTATAACAAATGCAAAAAAAAGGGACCTAGTTATGCAATACCACATGCAAATAATTTGAAGGAAATGAGAAACAATTGCAAGGGGGATATTTTAAAGCTATCCTAACTATACTACATGCATGAAAAGACTTGATGATTATTGTTAAATCCTAGCTAGCAAGTAAATGGTTATGAAACTATGATTGAATTACATGTTTAATATGCATATGGTGTGAGATGTTGTGGCGCATTTGGCAAGGTGATAATGCTAATGGTTATGTAATGGTTAATTGAATTATGATATACATATGGTATATTTGGATAGATCGAACATCGGTGGTTCATTTGGAAAGGTAATGGTGTTAATGGTTATGCGATTTTGTTTGAGTTATATAATAAGGAATTGGATATATGATGTGGAGAGCACATTTGGCAAGTAATATGTGCAGATTCCAACGCAGAGTTAAATTAATGGTGTTAATGAAGGATGTGTTGGCATGTAGTGATGAGTTAATGCATTGAGGGTGGAGGCAACGTGCATTTACTGCACGTCACCTTTACTCCTCATGTTAGCCGCCACCCTAGTCAGGCTATTGTTCGATCTTGTTTTTGTGGTTATGCTCCAAATTTTAGCAGAGAGGAACCGTTCGGCCAACTCTCATTTTAAGAAATTCGATTACATGTATGTCTTTTTTTTTGCCATTCGTGACTCTCCTCTGGTTTTGAAATGATTACTAGATCAGGTATATTGGTTTGTGTTTTCCTAAGAGTTGCAACTATGTGAAATTTGGGTTCTTGGAATGAAGAGTGGATAGTTCTTCCTGGGATAGTTTTGAGTTCATAGAGGTTATTGGTCTTCCTAGGTGATAGCTCTTTGTTCTCACTGTTGGTTTAGTTGGAGGGTTTTTGTTTTAGTCTTGGGTGGATGGCTATCTTCACGCACTATCACTAAATTCAGTCTCTAGCTTTCATGGGTTTAATGGTCGAAGGTTTTCTGCGTCAATATGTTGTGTTCACTTCGGCATTGGTTGTTTCCACCACTAAGGGTCACGAAGTGAGTGTTCTGTTCTTAACTCGACCCTATCTTCACCTCAGCACTGTGGTAGTTTGAACGAAGAACACGAGGGTTATACCCTGCGTGCATTAAATAAAATTACCTGGCCGAATGGGAGCCTCACCTTTTTTTATGGTCCCCTACCATGGATTGTTACCTGTCCACAAATGAATCATGACTCTCTCTGTGTGCACACCCTTGGCCTCAAAGGTTCCACCATTACAATGAGTTGGCTCCATTCCCCTGGTGTTGGCTACAGAGTAGACCCTTAACCCTCCAGTCTGGAGTTCTGTAGAGGAGATTGTCATGCATGTCGAGTTGCTACGGGTTATTGTGGATTGAATGTATGGTCATTACTTTGAATACAGATTCACCCATTGGTCATATGGAAGTCATGTTGGTTTGGCATTTAGTTACTACCTCTGTGATAATAGTGATAAACCCTACATTTCCAATTGCATTTTCAAAGTACACAATCACCCTCCTTATGTTAATAACTCAGTATTATTAATGGAGAAGGCCTATGCCCCGATTCGATTTGATGCGTGGGTACGCGTAGTTGCCACAGCTTGTTTGGTTGATTGATTTTTTACAACTGTGGTGAATTGTTTGGTTGATACACAGTCACTGGTATTTTCACTGATGATTATTTGGATGATAGCTGGCATTGGTTACAAATGCTTGGTGTTTCTCACGCATGTCGCGTTGTGGTATGGTGTTTTTGCAAAATGAAATAATGGCATGGTAACTATGGTTTTCTTTGGGGCTGAATGACTGTTGAACTGGATGACTGTAGAGAATATATCCACTGCATCCTTATGCTCGTTTGATTGTATAAACCTGAGTTTGCACAGCATAGTCAATCACAGTGTGACTAAATCGAAGCAATATTTATTTAAATTGATGGCTCGGCACAATGGTTTGAGTTATTGTCGTGACTGTGTGTCTATTGTGTTAGGTGGAATTTTTGCATCGCGGGGTTTTGTTGGCTACGCACTGTGTATAATATAGAAGGCTTGAGTTCTCATAGTCAGAGATACTCACAGAGTTTTGAGCACATTTTGTTGCATCCCGATCAATTTTGACCTTGTCATGTTGGGTGGATGGCCCAGCTCTTTAAGTCACATTGAATTGTTTTCTTTTCACAAGTGGCAGAGTTACATTACCTGGGCGAATTACCCTGTGCATAGTTGTGTCTAAATGGTGCTTGTTGGTTGTATGTTTAAATATCAATTCGGGTGTTGCAATTTGATCCTGGTTGTTTGGTTACTGCCTATGTATGTTAATGAATATCATTGCATTTTGGTAGGCCCGATTGCAATGATATTGACTTCATTGTTAATTCGAAAACATGACTTTTGAGTATTATTGTGGATTGAAATGCATGGGAAGTGTTTGATTTTGATGGTTAACAGAGTGGAATGGCTACTGTTTGGAAATTGTTATAAGATGCAAATAAGGGAACAAAATATTTTTTACGGATTATGTGGGATGCCTACTATCTTGTGATGGCATTGTGTTGGATATTTGATTATGAACAGTGAACTAGTTAAATGCACAAAAATTATTATTTGGTCAAATGATTGATGGTTGATGCATCTCCTTTCACAGCATGTTTTATGGATCACTTAATTAATTTCATGAACAGTAATCGTCTTTCTTCCCTTCCATGATTTCATTTTCCTCTAATTACAAATCCCATCACCTTCCCATTTCATTTTTTCACTCCCTATTCTGAGATTGATTACAGTCAAGAGAATTCCGGTGTTAAGGCAGTCTAAAGTGGCAGTGTCTTGTGTGGATTACAGTGATGTTTTATTGGTTTGGTTTTTAGTTGATTGTTGTTGTCATTGAGCAGTGACCATGTCTTTTCCCCCCTCATTATATCATATTTTCACTCAATACGAACCCTCACATATCCCAGAACCCTTTTTCACCCCACTGCTCTTTGATTAACAGTAAAACAATTTGTATGGTTGGAATGCATGAGTCCGATACATTCCCGAGCCAAATCTATTTCATATTTTTAAGAGTTTTCATGTATGGTTATTTAAAATACTATTTTCTAATCGATCGCACATGTAGGATGAGTTTTTTCAGTCAAGGTAGCCATGGCCGAGGAACAAGAGGAGGATAGAAGCAAAATCATGATAAGGTTTGATCTTTGAGTTTATGTTGAGGTAGTTCAGTTTTCATTCATTCATATATTCATCACAAGCCTAATTCTCTTTTATGATAGCAGGGTCATATTGTAGACAACAATATTTATGGTTGAATCAAATCATTCAGAGGTGTTGATCTATCTTTGATAGTCTGTGTAGACTTGTCTGTTTGTGAATTAGTTTTCATAACTAATAAAGGCTATTGTCCGAAGTCGAGTGGGCAGCAATCTGTGGCAAGCTGGTCCATCTTTTAGAGTTTATTTTTGGTTTTTCGTCATAGGTCCTTTTGTATGTTCCATCGGGGATGTCTAAGTTTGACTTTGGTCCAAGATTTATGTATGATATTTTGTAAAGAAAATGACTTTTTGGTGAATTGGAATGAAATAAAGGATTGTTTTATGTCTCATCTGTATTGATTATCATCTTGGTGTCTTTACTTATGTTCTTACATTTATTTCATCAACTTTTATATTCAGAAAATTACATAAAAAGTTAATTTCCAGCAAGATTTTTGTTGATAAAAGACTAGCCTAAGCACTCGTAATTAATACTTGTGAGTTAGGATGTTATTTTTTGTTGGCTATGAACATAGGGTGATATTCCCATCTACTTTGATTTATCCAAGTAAAGTCTGAAAATGGTTGAGTAAGTTCATTTCATATCTTTTCCTCAACATTTATTTGGTGACCATACTAGGGAGATCTTTGTTATCTCTCTAGTTAAAATTTTATACTCGATTTTCATCGATACATCTTTCTTTTCTGAAATTGATTCTTTGATTGTTTTACTATTAATGATTGTTCATGTTGCAAGGCAGCCCAATCTTGAGCCCAGCCTCCAAGACCAGACTAGCGTTGCTTTCAACTTGTTCCATATTATTTTAGACACTGCCAATACCCGTGTCGAACTTAACCATTCTTGGGCAGCAATTGAATGAGATATTAGTGCTCAAGAACAAGTGGAGGCTAGACGTAGACAGCCTAGAAATCAGTAGTAAACCTTTGTTTATTCGAGCTTTGGCCTTTCTTTCATGTCCTTAGACTCTCGTGCTTCTAGAAGAAGAAGAGGCTTGTCACCCGAAATCAAACCTATTTCTGAAATAGGAACTAGAAATATTGTGTTATCTGCCCAACAAAGTGCTCTAAGGAGAACTTTATCTGATTCATCCATCTTGTCTTTCTTTCCCTCATTTATCATCCTCAAGATGGGATCTAGTGGTGGATCTGGTGGCACTGGAAGTGCTCCATATTCCCAATCTTCATCGTCATCGATGATTGGTAGCTTGTATAGCCACCATATCCCTGTCCAATCTACTAAAAACCCCACCAAAGTCATTAAAAAGTATGGGCTTTTTCAGTTCGAAGAAGATGCCACAACCAGACCATGGCATGTGTCCTCTCCTCTTAACCTAGCACCTACTACTCTCCCACTTCCAAAGTTTAAAGATCATTTGCCTAAGTTTTCATGTAATAACACTATCAGTACCAATGAACACCTAGTGGCATTTTCTAATGCTTGTCATAACATAGGGGCTAACGACAATGACACTTGCATGTGTGTGTTCGTCAATTCCTTGGAGGGAAAGGCTGCGGCTGACTTCTTTGACCTTCCTCCTAAGATCATGTCTACCTGGGAGGAGTTAATTCATTGACTCTGATCCACTTATGGGCAATCCAAAATCCATGTTGAGAAGTTAAGGGAATACAATAACGTCACTTATAAAGATGGTGAGACTATCAAGTCTTTCAACTTGTGTTTCACCAAGTTGTACAATCAAATCCCCGAACTTATCCGCCCTCATAACCAAGCCGATTTCATGCATTACTACAATGCATTGCCTTCTCCCTATCGTCATAGGCTTGAAGAAAAGGCCATCGATAATCTCGGTTCCACTCTACATACTTTCTCAGAGTATGAAGAACAGATTGAAAGAACTGGTCTTCCCCAGGGAGAATCAGATAGACATGTCTGATCTCTTATAGCTAGTACAAGTTATGAACAATCGTATGATATAATTTGAGTGGAAGGGTATTGTCTCCCCTCTCACCCCTGGAGATTCATCCTCTTCTGCACCCCCCTTTAGAAATCCAAGTGAAAACAATTTTCAGCCTAAGTCTATCCTACCTCGGAGTTGGTGCAACTTTTGCGAGGAGCACCACGAAGAAACCACTTGTGAGGTAAAGAAGAGTGCCAGAGATAAGATCTTTGGTAAGAGGCCGAAAGATACTATCGTTGTCCTAAAATTTGCAGATCCATAGGATGTCATGGTTATTAACACTAGGAAAAAATCCTATGCTCCCAAGGGTAAATTTGATCCTCCTCATAGTTCTTCTAGCCCGAGCTCATCCTCAACCGTTGCTACACCCCAGGTTCCTAAAATTCCTAAGGGTCAAAGAATCACTCCCCCTCCTCCCTCTTCTAAATACAATATCTTGAATCAATTGGCCAAAATCAAAGCAAATGCAACACTCCTAGACATGGTTGTTGTCCCTGAACAGCAAATGCATCTGAAACAATTCATGGAAGGAAAAGCTTCCATTGTCTCCAATATTTATGAAGAGGTAGACGAAGAGGATTCTTCTGTAAATAAAGTAGGTGTACATAAATTTAGATACCCTATAAAAAAAAACCTTTTTATATTTATGTAAAGATCGTGGATAAGATTCCCCATTGTTGCCTCATTGATGGTGGTTCAGGCCCAAGTGTCATGTCAAAGATTATTATGGAAGAGCTAGGCTTGTCTTGTACAAACGAAAATTCTAGAAGCATGCTCTCCTATAATAGTCTACAAAAAACAACCATGGGCAATATTAAATATGTAAGCTTGGTTTTATGTGCTCATCCTGAGATAAGGACAACCCTCAGCATTTAGGTGATTGGTATGCATGTAAG
>JASDQU010190378.1:11041-23256 GCA_032191745.1 Picea mariana
GGAGGGACTCCTCCCTCGAGCGACCATTTACGAGCTCGGTGTACTCAACATGTTTGAGGTTAAAGGCGGTTATGGGTTCTCGGAGTCTGGTTATTTGTTTTCATATGCTCCTGCCTCGGCTCTGCTCCTCGTTTGGAGGCTCTGGTGTAGATCCACGCTCCTTGTGCACTGGCTCACCATCCTTTCGTGGCTCATTGGCAAGGATTCTTCGAGCAGTCTGTCTTCGAGCATGCTGAAGCAGAGCCGACCTACTCGTGCTCTGAATTGGCCACCACCCGCGTCCTGGATTTCGTGCTTCTCTCTGCGAACGCTCTGCAATCTCACTCACCCCTAGGATACTATGACTAGGAAAAGAGGAAGACCTCACCGAGGCTCAGCTTGGAACGCCCACAAGGCGCAGCGGAGACGTAAAGAGAAATTCGAACGTGCTCTGGCAATGGTGGCTTCATTGCTTAGAAAGAATGCTCGAGCAGAGAAAATGGCTCTGCTCTCCACCATCGCCGAAAAGGGAGCTGGCTGCAGCAAAGCGGACACTGCTAGGATGGAGGATGGTACTGAGGATATGTACCCCGCCTGTATCGTAGAGGAAGACCCGAATTTGGAGGACTTGACGACAGTGGAGGCGCCCCGCGACACAGTGAGGTCTTACAGAGACGAAAGAAAACCCAATTCGGGTCTGGATGCCGAATTTCCTGGATGCATTATGGAAGAGGTTCCTTGGCAGGACCTGGAAGCGGCGTTGGATGTGGATAAAAATCGCCTAATGGGAAAGGAAGTGGAGGATGGTGCGAAGCAGAGGATGCTCGACGACGAGGGTGGTGGTCTGCATGGCTTTCTCCTCCGTGAGGAGCACCTGTCCCTGGTGTTCGAGCTCCGAGGCCACATGTCTAAACTGGAGCATCGTGCCCTCCTCATGGGCCAGCGTCTGGACATGCTTCTCGATGCTTACTCTAGTGTTCTAGCTCGGCGAAAGTGCCCCCTCTGCACGCAGTCTTTTGCCATCCCGGCTGGGTCCATGTGGAAGACTGACGATGGCGACAGGTCACCGGGTACCTAGGTTTTTATGTTCTCTTGGTTTTTATATTTTTATGCTACTATTTTACGCTCTTCTAGACTATATACATCTGTCCTGGTTTCCTCCGGGCAGGACAGATGCCACTAGTATACAACTGTTATTTGCTATGCACCTATGCTGGTTTCCGGTTTCCGGCAACATTTTTGGTGACTCAGACCCATGACTCTGTATATCTTGTTATAGTTTTTTGATAATCTAATATAGTAGGCTCCCCCCTTTTTTATTTAAAAAAAAAAAAATAAGCGAATGGAAATATTGAAGTAATTTGAGTAAAGTTTTCATATTATTATAATTCATTGAAACAATTAAAATGATCATTCGTATATACCATACATATAATCATTATCATTATGTCTCACAATTCAAGTTTAATAAATATTGTTATTAATGTATGAAAGTGGGATACCCCATACATATATTCATTCGCATTATGTCTCACAATTCAAGTTTAGCAAGAGTTGCATGACAGTTTAGTTTCTGCTAAGTAAATTTGGAAATGAAGATGATAGTTAACACCCTATAATTATTCATGATGATTATTTTGAAACATGAATAATATGCTAACAAATGAGCTAGTTTCATAATCTTAAAAGAAATCAGCTTCTTAAAAGAATTCGACATAGACTCACAAGGGATGGAGAAACCCTTATTGTTCCATGATGACACGTAGTTTATAGATTTGCCATAACCGGTATTGGACAAAATATCTTACCGTAAATTTGGAAATGAAGATGATAGTTAACACCCTATAATTATTCATGATGATTACTTTGAAACATGAATAATATGCTAACAAATGAGCTAGTTTCATAATCTTAAAAGAAATCAGTGTCTTAAAAGAATTCGACATAGACTCACAAAGGATGGAGAAAGCCTTATTGTTTCATGATGACACATAGTTTATAGATTTATCATAACCAGTATTGGACAAAATATCTTACCGTAAATTTGGAAATGAACACCCTATAATTATTCATGATGATTACTTTGAAACATGAATAATATGCTAACAAATGAACTAGTTTCATAATCTTAAAAGAAATCAGCTTCTTAAAAGAATTCTATATAGACTCACAAGGGATGGAGAAAGCCTTATTGCTCCATGATGACACATAGTTTATAGATTTGTCATAACCGGTATTGGACAAAATATCTTACCATGATTTTACTTTAATGTAGTTTCCATATAGTTTTGGGATTAACCTGAATTTCCTTCTAGTTAAGCTAAGCAAGCCAAATGCAAATCTTATTTAAAAAATAAAAAATAAAAATAACATTTCACATTTTATAATATATATTTTAATATATATAATATTTTACTATTTTAGCATATATATTATAAAATATAATATACATTTTAATATATAATATATTATAATATTTTATGTGTTATGCTGCACGGACCCATATATATAAGAACGGGGAGAAAATCACCTTTATACTAAACCAGATCGAGCCCGGGATCTTCTTGGAAATGGGAAGATCTGAGATAGGTGGCCGACCTCCTGGAGGAAGCGATGTACATAGACTGTTAACTTATATATATATATATATATATATATATAATATTTTACTATCTTAATTTTTTTAACCTTTTAACTCAACAAAAGTATGGTGATTTTAGAAAGCATCTCTTAATGCTTTTCGAGCACAAAAACAAAATTCTAAAAAATCACAAGTAATCACTTAGACCAATTCGATCTTAGTGGACATTAATCATCATCACCATCATTATACAATATAATATATTATAATATTTTAATATATTATCATATTTTACGTGTTAACATATATTAATAATTTATATAATATATATTTTAATATAATATTTTATGTGTTAACATATATTATATATAATATATACTATAATTTATATAGTATTATAATATATATTTTAATACATATAATATTTTAATGTATTAACATATATATTATAAAATATATAATATATATTTGAATTTATATAATATTGTAATATGTTATGACATGAAATATCCAAAATATCAACATCATTATTCATTTCTTTTTCTGTATTGGGAAATGTAAATTTTAAAAAATATTTTTATTGTGGTGGTGTAATAAGTGCTATATATGTTGTACAATCAATTAAAATCTGTTATTGATTATGTAATTAATTTTAAATATTGAAACACCTAAATGCAACAATAAGACTTGAAATATATTAACCAATTAGAGATGAAAAAAAAATTATTTTTACTATATCAAAAATATAAATTTATTTTCTTAAGTTAAACATTACATTTTACAAACAAATTTAAAATATAAAACAAATTAATGTTAAATCAATAGCAAACTCATTACTATAGTCCTTGCTTTGACAGAAACTAATAAATATTATTATTAATGTATTAAAATGAAAGATCATTATAGATAGGTTGGTGAAAAGCTAATGAGTTATGATAAGGTCCGTACACCAATAAATAACTTGTTATCCTCCTCCCCATTCATATCACAACCAATTCTCATCTCCTCCGAAATGCAAAGGTAACATAGAAATTGAGATTCTCAACGCTCCACTTTTTTTTCAACGAAAAAAATACGCTTTATATTCAGAAGAGTATAAGATTGTACAAGGCACGATATGCTGAGAAATGACCATACAAGGTAAAACAAGGAAAGCTTATATGCATGACAGTCTATCAGTCCATACAAGTTCTTTGAGATACAAGACAGCTGAGACCAAAGTCTGTCCCATGGGAGATCAGCTTCCCTAAACAGAAAGCTCGATCAAAGATTTATCATTGCAGTATGTCCTTCAATGCCATCTTCCCACCTAGTATAGCGAATGTGACCCGGAGGCAAGTGTAAGGATTTTTTGGAAAGGATGTCCGCCTCAAGGTTTTGTTCTCTGTAAATATGAGAGAAGGTGAGATTTTTTACAAGTTTAGTTGCAGCACGAGTTCTCTCCTTCCAGCATTCAAGGTCAGCTACCTGGAAATCTGCTCGCCCGATCAACCAATCAATGGTAATTTTGGAGTCGCCAAGGAGTAGAAGCTCGTTGACATGAAGACGACTAGCCAGGATAAGAGACGCCCACGCTCCTAATACCTCAGCCTTCATATTGGAACCATTTCCACAATTTAGAGTCCACCGGAAACAAGTATGTGAATTTAGAACATGTTTCCCTCCCGCCCCACAGAGAGAGCCGCTTTGCTGCGCCACTCCATCAAACCAGGCCACAATTCTATCAAGAGGAACTGTAAAAATAGGTCTGTTGGGAGAAGTAAATGAAGTCTGCTTTCTGTTGGGGGTCAGCTCTGCGATAATGTAATTTGCAACTCTATGCACTGATGGAGATTTTTCTTCGAAAATGGCCTCATTTCTTGTCTTCCATACCTGCCAACAGAGTGAAATAGGCAACAGTGCAGGGTTCGTGGTAACCTTTAACCAGTTCTGGAAGTAAGAGGGAACGTTTGGGCCATCCCAAATAGATCCGGGCGAAAGTGCAGGTGTGATGAGCTGCCACACCGCTCTGAAGAAAATACAGTTAATAAAAACATGGGAAACAGATTCATTTTGTGATTTGCAAAGGATGCAACGGCCGGGACCCACCCAGCCCCTGGATTGTAGATTAGGCCACATCAAAAGCTTGTTTTCAAACATGAGCCAAGCGAAAAGTTTTATTTTTAGTGTGCAGTTGCCTTTCCAAATTTTATGACACCATCTATCCGCTGAGTTGGTCTAGCACTTGTTTGCTAAAGCACTGTACACGTTCTTTGCTGTAAGGAGGCCGGATCGATCCCCTCCCGTCCATAAAAAGGTGTCAGAGCGGTCCTGTAAATAGATGCCGGCTTCGGTCAATAGACGAGTGTATCCATCCCATTCAATTGCAAGATCTGAATCCAGAGTTAAGTCCACGCTGTTGAGCCAGGAATTTCCCAAATGACCACCACTGGTCGATGAAATCTGATAAAGAAAAAAAATGCTTTTTTTATGTAGATGCATCAGAAGTTGCGTGGAGAGGAAGGCGCGACCTCCCAATCCCAGTAAGGCGTCTCTGCCTATCTCAATTGAAAATCCATTGCCTGGGTTCCAAGAGAGCCAATGGAGGATGATGGGTAGAGAGTTTAGAGGATGTTTCCAGGTATGATAGGCGATGGATGATCTCACCGATGCCGATCTAATCCATAAGTGAACTGGTAAATGTGGATAGTACTTTGCCTTTATTACCCTATTCCAGATTCCTGGCTTCATTAGAATTCGCCAAAGAGTGTTGGTTGAGAGCGCCCTGAGGAAGAAGGGAAGGTTCCGGAGGCCCCAACCGCCCATCGACTTTGGCTTGGAAAGAACCTCCCATTTGCAAAGATGATATCCAGAAGATTTCTTGCTGCCAGACCAAAGAAAAGAGAAGATGAGTTGACGAAGGGATCTAAGAACGGTGGCTGGGATGTGTGCCAACGCCATCCAGTAGACCGGGAGACTTTCTAAAACAACTTTGATGAGAATAAGCCTTCCTCCCAATGAGAGCAGTTTGTTGCACCAAAAACAGATTCTTCTTTCAAATTTATCAACAAGCCAGATCCAATCTCTGCTAGAATACCTGGAGGATTTGATGAAAAAGCCTAGATAAGAAAATCCATCCTTTAGCTCAGCAGTAGCAAAACCAAACAACTCTTTTACATACGAGATAAGAGGCTCCTGAACATTGTGAGTTAAGAAGACATATTTTTGATGGTTTATCTCCAGTCCAGTGGCAGTGCAGAAGGTGCATAGGAGCGAGTGTATAGTTGTCCATTCTGCAAGGCTGGCTGAGGTCAAAATTAGTACATCATCAACAAAGAGTATGTGCAGGATATGAGTCAGTCCCGAAATTTGAACACCAGAAAGGTGGCCCTCCGCTTGGCTGGTTTTGAGCAGGATACTAAGCGCTTCAAGAATCAAAATAAAGAGGAGAGGTGAAAGAGGGAAAACTTGGCGTAGCCCTCTCTCACAACGAAAGTTTTTTGTGGCTTCTCCATTAATCAGGACAGCTAGAGTTGCCGAGGAGATGCAGCCTAATATCCACTTGGTAAAAACTAAACCAAAGCCACACCGGAGAAGAACTAGGTGCAGAAAGTTCCAATTGACGCAGTCAAATGCCTATCTGAGATCCAGCTTGAGAAGGATGGCTTGTTGTTTCTTCAATTTTATACTGTGGACACATTCCTGGGTTACCCCAATAGCATCAAGAATTTTTCTACCTTTAAGGAAGCTGAGCTGCTCCTCGGAGAGAGTCCTGGACAGAATAGGTCGAAGTCTATTAGTTATGATCTTGGAGATAATTTTATAACAAATATTGCAGAGAGATATGGGACGAAAGTCAATGAAACTTCTAGGAAGGTTAGATTTAGGTATCAAGACTAAGAGGGTGATGTTTAGCTGAGGATTGATCACGCCTTTGGTTCTAGCGTTCTCCACAACGTCCAGAAGTTCCTGACCCATTATATCAAAAAAATGGAGATAAAATTCGACTGACCACCCATCAGGTCCCGGGATTTTTTCTTTTTTGAAGCCTTTGAGGACGGCCAAAACTTCCTCCAGTGTGCAAGTGGATTCTAAGACTAGAGCCTCCTCTTTTGTCACCAAATTTGGAAATCGATTTGCTAGCGCAACCTGTGCAGTAAGATTTGGAGCAGATGTAACCTGGAAAAGTGTTTTATAATGTTTGACAGCTGCTGTTTTTATGTCCTCCTGTGTATGAAGAGTTGAACCATCCTCCACATCAATATCCCAAATCTGCTTTTTTGCACGACAGGCGCTGGCAAATCGATGAAAATAACGAAAATTTTTATCTCCACCAGCGAGCCAGAGCATTCTGCTCTTTAGTCTCCATCTTTCCTCATCTTCCCGGAGGAAAGATAATCTGGCTAACTCCAGCTCACGAATTCTGAAATGATAGTCTTTGTTGGAAATGTCTTGAATCTGCAGGTGGTGAAGTTCATCAAGCTCCTTTTCGATTCTGTAGATGTCAGCCTGTTCAGCTTTTCTCTTCTCTTTTAGCCAAATGGTCGAATGTTGCTTTAAGTTTGCAAGTTTGTTGACCAAGTTGCCTTGGGGGTCTCCCGGCAGTGATCTAGTGTTATCTGCCCACGTCGTTCTGACCAAGGTATTGAAGGAGTCTTCCTTCAGCCAAAGTGGGTTGAATATAAAAGTTTGTCTCGCCCCAAATCTTCCCAGGCCTATTTGTAAACAAATGGTGGCATGATCTGATATATATGGGAGGTTTACCCACGCACGGTAGGTACGAGAAGAAGAAAGAACCTCTTCACTGATTAAAAATCGGTCAAGTCGTTTAGAAATATTGGTCACTCCTTGTCTGCCATTTCTCCAGGTGGGTAATATCTCAGCCGGTTCCAGATCAATCAGGCTGTTTTTGAAAAGAATGTGATTGAAAAAACTCATAAGTGGATCACTGATAGCTTTGACACCCCAGATTTCCCGAGGACTGGTGGTTAAATTGAGGTCTCCGGCAATGATGAGGTTGTTTGCCGCTAGTATTCCAAGGTCATCTAGCCACTCCCAAAAGGATTTGCGGTCAGAACATGGGCCGTGGACATTTAGGATATTGAGGGAAGATTGTAGTTCAAAGCATCTTCCAGATAGTAGAATACCTCCCGGGCTGAGCATTGGGCTAAAATCAAATAGTGTGGGGTCCCAGGAGGCCAGGAGCCCTCCCGAGGTGCCCACCGAGCTTGCCGCGCAGATCGACCAGTTTGGTTGAAGACGATAAAAGAACTCCCTGGCTGCGGAAGAATTTACTAGTGTTTCTTGCAGAAAAATAATAGATGGCTGAGTCTTTTCCAATAGTCTTCGCATGGAGGCTAATTTCTGGGGTCCTCCAACCCCTCTTATGTTGAGGGAAAGAATAATCATGTGTTACCTCTAGCCAGGGCTTTAAATCCTCTAAGCGCCCCATGAGTTGTAACAGCAGCTGAGTTGTCCGGTGCCTTCAGTGCAGTTTGAGATTTCTTACGCGCACTGTGGGTTTTCAGCGGAGAAAGTTCGATACCAATGCCTCTCGATCAATGTGGATCTGGTCTAGTGGGTAATTTCAGAGTAGAAGAAGAGGGGAGGTCTGATGATGGATGAATAACAGAAGTTCCTTGGTAGGTAGGGAGGGGTATCGATTCGAATGGGAGTGAGAGTGAAGAAGGGGCTGTCGAGAACAATGCTTCTTACTGAAGTTCTGATTGGTCCGGTTCAGTGTATCCTGGTAAAGTGTAGGGCTGTGGAGAATCAACTATGGTAGTAGTCGAAAGTGTGGAAGAAACCCTAGTGGTAGGGTTCGTTGGAGTGGGAAGGGTTGTTGGAGAGGGACTGGGTAAGGGGAGGCTGTCTGATGGGACAGGTTCAGATGATAGGGTAGGCAGATCCGAAGAAGCAACCAAGGCTTCAGTGCTGTAAATATTATTACCATGCTTTGTAATAAATAATCTGTCCCAGGAAGAAAGAGAGTTGTATAATGAGGGGAAAAGATGTTGAATCTTACCAATTAAGGAGTCATCAACTGTAGGAGTCTCCCGAGGGAAAGGAGTCTCCTCCTCCACGAACTGGTTTGGGGAGGAGATGTAACCATTAAAATTTTCCTCCTCAGCTGGATCTAAGGCGAAGGCAGGTGGGGGGAACTTGTGGCAGTCCCTTCTCAAGTGTCCTGTTCTGCGGCAAAGAGAGCAACGGAACGCGATGCCCATATAATCCAGTCGCTGAGAGATCAATTGATTTCGCCAGTCGATTTCTAAGATATCTGGTAGGCCCGCCTGTATATCGAGTTCCACATAAATCTTTGCCATCCTTTTGTCTGAAGCTTCAAGAGAGCTTTGATCCACGCTTAAAAATCGGCCTAGAGAGTCTCCAATAAGTTTTAAAGCTTGTTGGTTCCAGAGATGGAGAGGGAGTCCAGGAAGAAGGACCCAGACATGTCTGAGGGAGAAAAACTCGGTAGTGGGATTGAAACCGAGTCTCCATATTTTAAGCATGAGGATTCCACCATCAATGGGCCAGAAGCTGTCCAGAATATGTGTCGAGTCCTCTGGGTTCCTGAAGATAAAGGCAAGCCAGCCCCGCTGCAACAAGTGAATCTTAGGGATATATCCCAGGATTGGCTTCCAGTGCTTTGTTATCCAATCATCCAAGCTCTGTTTACATTTTGTTTTGTAGGCAAGTCTGCCAACCAAGGCACAGGGCCAGGTTGCAGGCATCTGATAGGCCAACGTCCATGCCAAGTATGAGTTTTGGATGCTTCTGCTTGGGTTTCTAGGCTCTGTGCAGTCGTTTATGTGAACCTTGCTTATGGAAAGTAGGGCTAATCTGTGGGTGATTCACCTCAGGTCCGCCCCCCTGATGATCTATCCCATCCAAAGGATGCTTTGGTGAGTCTATAGGAATAGTCCTGTCAATCTATGAGTTTTTTAAAAGGTCTGGTGGAGCTATAAGGGAAGTCAGCTTTGCTCTAGTGCGTACACCTCCTAAGGAACTCTGAAGAGTCTCGAAAGTAACGGGAGGCCCAGGTTTTTTGCAAGGTTGTGCAGCAGACGTAAGAACGGTGGGACCAGGACTCAAACTTGTAGACTCGTCTGATTTTTTCCCCCGAAAATGTCTGGAGCAGAGGTCGTCAATCAAGGCCAGAATGGCCGGGTGGTCCCATGGGTCTCCCATGTTCCCAGAAGGAAGGACTTAGAATAAAACCCCCAAATGTAACTTCTAGTAAAAAACAAAAGGCGAGACAATCGACCAGGGACAAGTATTCTACAGGTGCAGTCAGCGATAAAGTAGAATAGGCTCCCACATCTATCACTGTCGGGGTCAGTGGAGCCCGAGGAGAGACAAATAACTAGAAAACAGAGCGAATCAGGTGAAACACAGAGAGATGGTTAGTCCCTGGTCCTAGAAAGTAGAAAAATTCATGTAAAAAGAAGATAGAGGTCAGATATACTTTCACTGCAGCACAGAGTCACCCCAGTTGTTAACCCGGAAATAACAAGACGGAAGTCAAAGGGAAACCACTACAGTTGGGTAATGTCCACACAAATAACGATATCAGAGATGAAAAGGCCGTAGAAAGAAAATTTCTAATGCTCAGACCGTAGTAGATACGCCTGTGGAGGCTTCATTGCCTAGGAAAGAGCCAAATGAAAGCCTCACAGATTGAGCGCCAAAAACTCCAGTGTGAACCAGTTCAAAATTGTGCCATTCGCTCCAGAAGCTCGCTACTCGCGAGAGTTACTTGCCTCAACATTTTTAAAAGAATTTAATTTCCCAAAACTTCATTAAACATATTTATTGAGGAATGCTTTACCAAAGAAGTATTCACATTTAAAAATAATGTTAACATGGAAAGGGAATATTGAATGGAAATGTCGTTGTAGAAAAGGAGTTGTAATTCTTTTGTGATGTTGTATTGTAATGGTATATTTTTAGTTCTTGAAAAGGAAGTTATTTTTTTCACTAATGGTATTTTGAGGGATTGTGAAAGCGAAAGGAATAAAAAATGATATTGTGTTTGTTGAATAAATTGCTAAGGATTTTTGAAGTTATGTTTGTTTTCTTGATTGAGTCCATTGCTTATATGTAGCAAAAATGTTGTATATAACTTTGTTCTGTAATATATGAGAGTATATTTTGTTAGGTACGGATATTTTAAGCAATTTAAATTTCAACATCCATATATGTATAATATTTTTGTGTCCAAATATCATTTAATATTAATTGTTTGTATGTTATCTCTATAAATATCTTGGTAGGAGTGCCATCATTTTGGCAATATTAATATTATTACTCAAACATTTTATGTATATAAGTATATTCAAAACATAAAAGAAGCTACACCATCAGTATCTCCTTTATTGCAACAAAGAATGCTATTTTTAGGGGAGGAGTTGAGGTTCCAAACTTTATTTCCGCAAGCAAGAAAGAATATAGACATGTTTTTTTTTTAGTGAAACACATGTACTATCTTCCATTTTTGCATAGCATTCAAATGATAATGATAGTGTGATTTGTATTCTTTGCTCTATTTGTGGTGTGTGACATTGTTGTGAAGGTTAAGCCTTAGCCTCCAATGTTACTTGTGTCAATGATTGACCTTGTTAATATCAAGCCTTTGGATTTATGTATAGTCAATGCCCAAGCCATCTTGAGTGGAATTTGTTTCTTCTTACTTTGTTTTATGGGTGGAATTGGCATGTGGTTTGGTTGGGTTTGGTCCCATTGAGGTCCAATGTATGTATCGAATACCACAACAACATATGTTGAAAACTTCGGAGGCCCAGAGACATGTATAAGAAATTTGCATGATCACTTTGAGAGCTCCATTTATGAATCTTGTTTGGACCTAAAAATTTCAATAAAGCATAATTTGTTTCCCTACACATAGTAATATTTGGTTTTCTAGCCGGTGGTTATCCTCCTTTTATCCTTCGACACAACTAAGGAATTTAGTAACACTATGTTCGATTAGCATATTTAATTATTGGAGCATATACTTGTTATGATTACTAGCAAGAATGTTTGTCATGAAGAGGTGTATTGATGTGTCAAAGATTTTAAGCAATGCAATGGACGAGAATTTATTAGTCCTAGATTGAAGGAGGTTCTAGTCCTCTATTGTTGGAGTAGCATTCTGAATGTTTGTCAATATCTAGTTGAAATGGACTTGGGTGATGATACTAAGAGGGGGGTGAATTAGTATAAAGTACAATCTAGAACCTTTTCAAGTTTAACTTTTCAATCAAATAAATGCATTCCAATATACAATAAAGAGTAGAAGAAGAAACACACAGTGCACAACAAATTTACGAGGAAAACCACATAATGTTTTTCTTATATAATAACGAGATTACATTCATAGGAAGCTACAACTTCCAAGATTCTCAAGCTCCAATTGGAAGGAGTCTTCAACCCCCTTATATAATAACGAGATTACATTCATAGGAAGCTACAACTTCCAAGATTCTCCAACTCCAATTCGAAGGAGTCTTCAACCCCCTAGTTTACAGGCTCCAACCTAAAGGAAGCTACAACTCCCTATATTCTCCAACTCCAACTGGAAGGAGGCTCCAACCCCCTTTCCTTGCCCCTTCCTTCCACCCTCAAATATGTATATAAATGAATCAACCTGTCAGTGTCAGTGTCACTATCTATG
>JASDQU010190381.1:0-12099 GCA_032191745.1 Picea mariana
TGATTTTCTTCATTTTCAGCTTATTATATGTTCCTCTCAAGAAAATTTCCTTCCTCAAATGTGCTAGAACCAGATCACCAACCTCAAATTGAAGTTGTCTCTGATTCTGGTCTGCTCTGTGCTTATATTCGTGATTTGAATCCAGCAGTCTCTACTTCACCTAGTCGTGAAGTTCTTTCATTGCCTCTGCGAACTCTTCAACGCTTGCGCTCCTAGTCGCAGTCGGTTCCAGATCTCTCAATTCAGAAACTCCTCTTAGCTGCATGCCATAAACAACCTGAAATGGACTCTGGCCTGTGCTCCAATTCACTGAGTCATTGTATGCAAATTCTGCCTGTGGTAATATATTGTCCCAACTGCTATGGTGCTCTGTCACTAAGCTCCTCAGCAAGTCTCCCAGACTTCTGTTCACCAATTCTGTTTGTCCATCCGTCTGAGGATGATAAGCGGAACTAAACAACAATTTAGTCCCCAGCTTTCTCCATAAGGTCCTCCAGAAATTCCCTATGAATTTGGTGTCGCGTTCCGAAACTATACTTCTTAGCAAACCGTGAAGTCGAACAACCTCTTTGAAAAATAGATTTGTGATATGAGTCGCATCACTGGTTTTCTGACATGGGATGAAGTGTGCCATATTGGAAAACCTATCTACTACCACAAATATTGAATCAACACCTCTTTGTGTCCTTGGCAATCCCAGTACGAAATCCATGCTTATCGCATCCCACGGCCTCTCGGGTATGGGTAATGGTTGATAGAACCCCGCATTCTGCTTTCTTCCCTTCGAATGCTGGAAAATTCTACATCTATCTACAAATCTCTTGACCTCTTCTCGCATCCCTAGCCAAAAGTATGATTCACTCATCTTTGCAAATGTCTTGTAATGACCGAAGTGTCCGACCAATCCTCCACTGTGTTTTTCCTTAAGCAAATTCTCCCTCATGGAGCAATTCGGAATACATAGTTGATTGCCTCTGAACAACAATCCTTCCTGGATCACGTAGTCCATCCATTGGCTCCGGTCTCTAAAAACCGGATTCTCAGCTGCTTCATACGCTTCCTTAAAATCTGGATCATCTACATACATGTCCCAAGATCATCAATGCCTAACCTCCTGACTTTGAACTCCTGCAACAGCAAAAACTTCCTGCTCAAAGCATCAGCCACTTTGTTAGCGGTACCAGAAATATGCTTTATTAAAAAAGTGAAATTATGCATGTATTCAACCCACTTAACATGCCTCTGATTCAACTTCTCCTGTTGAGTCACAAATTGTAATGCATGGTTATCACTATATAAAACAAATTCCTTTGGAATCAAATAGTGCCTCCATTTTTTCAGTGCCTGAATGATGGCATAAAACTCCTTGTCATATGTGGAGTATTTCAATTTTTCCTCGTTTATCTTCTCACTGAAATATGTAATCGGTCTATCCTCCTGACTCAAGATTGCTCCTATGGAAAACCCACTTGCATCACATTTCACCTGAAATGTTTTCTAGAAATCCGGCAACACCAAAATTGGTTGTTCCGTAATCTTTCGTTTCAACAACTTGAAGCTTTTCTCAGCCTCATCAATCCAGTGAAAAGATTTATGTGTTTTCTTTACTGTGCCCATCATCGCTGCGCTAATCCCACTAAAATTTCTGATGAACTTTCGGTAGAAACTAGCCAGTCCATGAAAACTCCTCACCTCGAATACATTTCTTGGTGATGGCCAATTCTTGATCACTTCTACCTTGTCCGGATCCATCCTCAACTCATTCGAAGAAATAACAAATCCCAAATAGATGAGCTCTGCCTTCATGAATGAGGACTTCTTCATGTTTATCAACAACTTCTCCTGCTGTAGCTTCTGCATCACTATAGCCAATTGCTTCAAATGTTCCTCTGCTGTCTTACTATAAATCAGTATGTCATCCAAATATACGATGACAAATTTCCCGATGAAATCCTTCAGAACTTCATTCATCAACCTCATAAAGGTACTCAACGCATTTGTGAAGCCAAACAACATGGCAAGCCATTCATACAAAACCTCATTTGTCTTGAATGTTGTTTTCCATTCATCACCTTCTCTCATGCGAATATGGTGATATCTGCTTTTCAAATCAATCTTTGAAAAGTATTTTTCCCCGCTCAAGAAATCCATTAAATAATCCATCCTTGGTAATGGAAAACTGTACCTAATGGTTATCTTGTTGATCACCCTCGAGTCGGTACACATCCTCCAGCCTCCGTCTTTCTTCGGACTGAATACTGTTGGAACAACACACGGACTCAAGATTTTCCTGACTAATCCTTTGTCCAACAACTCCTAGACTTGCCTTTTAACCTCCTCATTCTCTTGCAGCGTCAATCTGTATGCGGCTTTGTTTGGAAAACTGGCCCTTGGTATGAGATCAATATGATGACTCACACTCCTGATCGATGGCAACAAACGAGGTAATTCGTCCACCACAATGTCGGCGAACTCTTCCAGTAGTTCCTGAATCTCCTCTGGTAGATTATCCACTCTTGTTCTAGTCAGAACAATCCTCAGTTTCCTAACCACAAAGAATTGTGGATCTTCCTTCTTCTTAACCTCTGTAAGAAGTTCCTTCCCACTCATGAGAAGTACTGTGTTGCTCACTTTCGGCTTCACCTCCTTATCCTTTATTGGAAGCAACATGTGTGTCCTCCCATTCTTCTCTAGGGTGTATGTGTTCATTCTCCCATCATGAATCACATTTCTGTCATATTGCCATGGTCTACCCAGCAATAGATGACAAACATCCATAGGAATGAAATCACATAAGATCTTATCATTATATCCACCTATCTTGAATTCAACCAAGCATTGTTTAGTAACAGTTACCTGGTGTCCTTTCTGTAGCCACGAAACTCTGTATGGGCTTGGATGATCAGTCGTCTCCAGCTCTAGCTTCTCTACCATCTATATAGAAATGAGATTGTCCATGCTACCACTGTCCACGATAACCTTGCATACCCTGTCCTTGGTCTTGCAAGCAGTCCTGAAAAGTCTGGTCCTTTGGACTGAACTTTCCACCTCTTTCTTAGGTGTTAAGAGAACTTTACGCATCATCAATGACCTTCCACCTTCTGCATATTCTGCCTCAACATATCACCTCTGCGCCTCGACGATGTGAGCCTATCCAATGTCCTTTTTCTATAGACACACGTAAGACTTGTGTCCATTTTTCCCGCATGTGAAGCATGTAATTACTCCACCTCTTCCTCTTCCTCTACCTCTGGTATGAGGAAAAGTGTTGTTGTCAGCATATCCGCCTTGTTGCTCATTATGTTTTCCTCTCTGTTCAACATATGGTGCTCTCTATGAGGTTCCACCTCTCTCAACTTTACCCTGAGGTTTCTTCCATTCCTCTTTGGGCTTCTGGTTTCTTTTTTGGGCAACTGCCTTGCCTCTGGGCTGACTTCTGCCTCAGCCTCGCTGACTTTGCTTACAGCTCAGCTTTTCTTCAGCTTTCAAAGCCATTTGATAAGCATCTTCCACTGTTCGGATGGTTAGCATGCTTATTTCATCCTGAATGTCATATCTCAGACCATTCAGATATCTAGCAACTTTCTCATCATCACTCTCTCGATGACCTGCTCTGATGTTCAGTCTGTAGAATTCCTCCGTGTATTCTTTCACTGTCATAAGCTTCTATCTCAGGTTCTGCATCCTCCTGAACAGAGTAATTTGATAATCCCTAGGGATGAACTTTGCCTTCATCTTCGCGATCATTTGATCCCAACTTTTAATTTTCTGCTTGCCCTTGCAGCATCTATCTGCTTGTAGCTCGTCCCACCATAATGTTGCGTGTCCCTTCAATCTCATGACATCATGCCTGACTTTCTTGTCCTCTTAGACATCTTCGTAGTCGAAGTAAGTATCCAGAGATCTAATCCAATCTAAAAGCTATTCCGCATCCAGATTCCCCTCATAAACTGGAATGCCCATCTTTGCCTTTGCACCCATCCGTGCAATAGCTCTGATTAGGTGTTCATTAGCTGCATCCTTGGCTACAACTTCTTCTTCACATTCAGTCTCTACTTCACTCTTGGAATCACTCAGATCCCCTGCACTAGCTATGCGTCTTTGCGCTGTCTCCATGTCCTCAAGTCTCGCTCGAATATCACGCATTTGTCTCTCTATGGCTGGATATGTTATCTGCCTGCCTCTTCCGCGTGGCATTTCCCTATCCTCTGGATCGGGTGACTGCGCGTCCCTTCTCCTGGGCAGCATGGTGAATTCTCCTCTTCTCTGCTACACAAAGAAAATAAATTTTGAGCTCTAATACCACTCTGACGCAGTCACACTCCTCGGGGCACGTCCGCTCACAGGATTTTCTCTTCTCATGGCCTGAAGAACTCAAACGTCCTTCTATTTCCCTATCGGGAAATCTGCACCCACAGAATTATCCATGTGATCCCCTCTCTTTGCTTATCGAGGAATCGGACTTCGTGACGTCAAAGGTCGAACACTGGGCTCTCGAATCCCCGAGACCCGATGACCAGTCAATGCTGACCTTTCCCTTCTATTTCGGGGCTTCTCCTATCGCGATTTTGCTACTCGCGATATCAAACACTTCGTTTTACTGACCCTAGACTCCCGATATGCCGATTATCCAACACACATGTGAGTTGACCTTTCAACGTCCTGTCACCTCATCGGGACTTCGAACTTCGTGGGATCCCGAATCCTAATGCCAATGTTTTCGGGACTTTCCTTTCCCCAAAATCCAATAACTTTCACCACCTGTCCTCTACCAACTCCTGTGGCCCCACTATCCTTTCACCGTCAGGATATCACATTTCATGATTTCGAGCTGTCCAAGTATCCTATCCTCAAGACTCCTGATACGCCGAACCCCAACTTCTTTGGATCTTCTGACACACGCCCCAACTGATGGACGGTTCAGGTCTATCGGGATATCACTGTTCGTAGTTTCACAATTCCTGTTGAAATATTTTGGAGTTTCAACCTACGAAACCCCGATACACGATATAGGTGTATATCTAATGGTCCTCGTGGCCCTAATCAATGGCCCTTATTCCCCCCTGGGTTTTTAACGCTTTCCACCCTTGCGTTATAACCTCTCTACACCTCCTTGAGATCCAACGGCTCACGGCGATTCGAGAAATCTCCTCGGAGAATTTCGACTGTTCGCTCCTCCTTTGATGATTCTGTGAAATGACTTCATTCCTTTCTACAGAACTCATCCGCCTGCTCGCAAACTTGCGACACTTATTACCAACCTTCAAGTCTCAGCTTCCCTGTCCTGTCCCTCAACGAATTTGAAGGCCTATCCTTCCTGAGCTTTCCCACTTCTTCAAATTCTCAAAAGGAAACTCCTTGCTTGCACTCCTTGCGGCAGACCTTCAATCATGGCTGAGTGTTGAAGTCTTTGACTCTGCGCACACCTGCAACAGTAGTCTCTCAATGCTTCACTTAGGTTCGTAACCCTGAGACCTTTACTTGGCCTGCACACTCCTTGCATGGCTCCTGTGTCCAACTGCACCTTATGGATGGATGAGGACAAAAGTTATCTCTATTTGAACCCTCTGTCAATGCACTCCTTGCGGACAATTCGACTGCACTCCTTGCAGGAATCCCCTGGCTCAAATAGAGAGACAATTGAAACTCATTTCTTCTTCCCTTCATACTTCAATTCAACCATGAAATCATATACACAACATATAAAGTAATGCATATAGTTTCCAAGGTGTTTTCAAAAATTTGTGCTGGCTTGTCCAGCTATTCTCCGCTTCCACGCTGGCTCGCTTGATGTGAGGGATGCTTCTGCATCAGAGAGACTGTTAATCACCTGGCCAGATTAGTATAAATAGAAGGCACCCCAACTAATTTTTACACACACTCAATCATCCAGAAGCAAGACACAAGTTTTGAGGAGGAGCTGCAGCAGCTGCAGGTATGCAGTAATTCCCTGTCTAGCGTTTTGGTACTCTATATTGTGTGGTACCTTTGGAGAAAGTGCGCTACCCCAGTTTATCTATTGGTTCTAGTGAGGCTTCCCAGAATAATTATTTATGTCAAAGGTTAAGGTGCTTGGGGGTGGATTTGTGACTATGGTTGGGCAACAATGGTGTAGCATTTCTTATGGTAAATGAGAACAAAATTCTAATAGGTTATGGGCCCACACCACCTTTAGAACAATCTAACCAATGGAAGATATATCTACAACTCTTTGTGAAGCTCGTTGTAGCACAATTACAGTTGCAGCTAGGGTTTCCGATCTTGCAAAAACAATAAAAGCTAACCTGATTATTCATTCACTTTAAGGGAAGCGTTTGGCATAATTATTATATATCCTAGTGTACCCTAACCCATTGCATCTCCTAGTTCCCTCAACCATAAAAAATGTCAAAGTTGAATTTTTGGGTTAAAGTCAAGGTTTGAATGAAAGTCAAAGTTTGGTTAGTCAAAGTTAAAGTTTGACTAGTCAAAGTTAAGGTTTGATTGGTCAAAGTCAAAAGACTAGTCAAGGTCAAAGTCAAAGGCAGTCATGATTTCCTCCATAAAATCATAGTGGCACAACAGGAGCATGGTCTCTTGGTAGAGCATGGAAGACAAGGATTGAAATCATCCTTGCAAAGAACAAAGGGAAAAATTATGGAACCACAAAATGAAGAGAAGACGTCAAAGGATGAAGAGTTTGGATTTTGGAGCTTCCAAGAACATGAAATTGGAGTAGGAGAAACAATAAAAAACAACTACTACATATCTAAATATATGGAAAGAGAAGGGATATGTGTCCAAGAAGCAATCGTAGAGACATAAAGATCTCATATCTAATACATTCAAAGGAACAACACACTCTCTAGGTTGGAAAGAATACTTGTCAAGAAACTCAAGCAGAACAATAGAAAGACTCTAGGTTTGCATATCAGGTTTGATATTTTTATTTCTGCTTAAGTATTTCAATCCTTTATATTTTATTAATGCTAGGAACAAATGAATACATAGTAGAGTGTACTATTAATATAAATACTTATTGTACTTAATTGTAATATGAACTAACATCTCCTCTAGGAGATATTTCTTGTTCTTGTTCTCAGGTAGGACACCTTAGTAATGCTATAATGAATTACCATGAAATGGATATGTTCTTATATAAAATCATATTATATTGGAAATAATGTTTCTCTTGTTGTTCCTATTTTGGGAAGGTTATCCTATGTATTCCAGGAAGGTTACCATAGAAATAAAGACTTGAAAGGACTCAGAGGGAGTCAAACTTCATAGGGAGTCAATGATTAGGAAGAAGCAAGGTTTCGTGAAACTTTGCAGGATGCATAGGGGCATGAAGAAGATGGAAGCGTGGTTCGAGGATTCTCTCAATTAAAGGGAGTTGATGGAAGAATTTGAAAAGAAGGATCTTGTATACTTCGTGCCGAGTTGTAGGCTTCATGTCGAGTTGTAGGCCTTGTGCCAAGTTGTAAGCTTCATGTTGAGTTGTAGGCTTCATTCCGAGTTGTAGGCCTTTGTGGCGACTTATAAGATTCATGTTGAGTTGTAGGCTTTGTGCCTATTTGTAGGATTTGCGACGAGTTGTAGGCTTTGTGCCGAGTTGTAAGCCTTGTGCCAAGTTGTAGGATTCATGTCGAGTTGTAGGCTTCATGCTGAGTTGTAGGACTTATGCTGAGTTGTAGTATTTATGTTGAGCTATATGATACTCCAATGAGATGGTCTAGTATGCTGATTTGTTGCTACACCAGCCAGTCAGTCTGGTACACTAGTGGCATAGTCGAGAACCTGTATGGTTGTGATGGTGTTGCTCATAATATTATTTGGATGATCATGAGATAGCCTTTGTAGATATGGTTATTCTATCGGTCTACAAGACCATGTAGGTATTTCCCATGCCAGGTGAGATGGATGGATAATGATCATAGTAATGATGATACTCAAAACATGGGTGATCACATCATGCAGGTGTATCCCATGACGATGATGGTGACACACACTATTAGGTGTATTTCTAGTGTTCTCTAGTAGGTTGTGGCCCCTAGACAACATTGACAAGTCCACATGGGTGTATCCATGTGTAATGTAATGATTCTACCAATAGCACGGTCTGTGTGACCATGGTGAGAGGATCATGGCATAGTGAGCAAGGCTATGAAGACCAGAAGGGGACATCATGGTTAAATACCTCCCTAGCTAAGAGGGAGTGTTGATGTTTTGGTAGTTGCGGTAGGTATTAACCTCCATGGATAAACCTTTGACTAGAATAGAATATTCCGAAAGTAAGAGAAAACCTAAAAAGATGCTTGAAAACCCTGGAAGACAAGTCGACTTAGTAGAATAAGTTATATATATATATATATATATATATATATTCTAGAAAAGGATAGGTCAGTCCTGTTTGAAGAGACACCTGTTCACCTAACTAGATTAGTATAAATAGAAGGCACCCCAACTCATTTGTACACACACTCAGTTATCCAAAAGCAAGGTGCAAGTGTTGAGGAGGATCTACAGCAGCTGCAGGTGTGCAATAATTCCTTGTTCACTCTTTTGATACTCTATCTTGTGCGCTACCTATGGAGACAATGCACTACCTTGATTTATCTATTGGTTCTAGTGAGGCTTTTAAGAATCATTCTTTATGTCAAAGTTTAAGGTGCTTGGGGATGGCTTTGTGCCTATGGTTTGGTAGAAATGGTGTATCATTTCTTATGGTAAATGAGAACAATATTCTAATAACTTCGTCCAATACCTCATTGACTGATGAGGGTGGTCGTGATCCTTCTCCATGTCCTTCTCCTCCTCCTCCTTCTTCACCTCACCTAGATGAGCAAGAGACACCTATTCCTCCATCGCCTATTTCTCATCAGAGAGTCGACCTTCCACTTCCTCCTGAACATCAACCATATTCTACTATAGAACAAGCCTCCACTATTATTGCAGATATGATTATCACATTAGCTAGACCATATATGTTATATCAGTTATTTGACATGTTCATGATATTTATATATTTAGTGCATTTTTTATGTTCATGTTGATGTACTTAATTTAAATGTCGATGTTGATGTATATATTGTTAGGTCATTTTAGATATGTTTGTTAAATGTGTGTTGGGCCCAAGATATGATCACTTTTATGACGGTTATTATACACTTTTGCCACATGTACAAATGTGTTTTTCATATTTTAAAGGAGCTTTTTGAAGAATTTCATGATAAAATGGTATGATCGGAACAAGGTACATATAATTCATGTTTAATGATTGTATCAAGTATAATTCATCATGTTTTATGATTTCCAAGAGCTAATTCACGTTTTTTTGGTGTTACAGGGAAGAAAAGCACTACGTTTCTAGTTTCGACACTTGATCTGACACTCCTACTAGTACTCATTCCGGCACTTCATCCGACACTCCGTCCAACACCTCTTCCTGCACAAAATCATAGGGTGACTTGGCAGTTATGGTATTGGCGACCAATGATGGGAAAATCAGGCATGTGGGTTTTGTTCATAATTGTCCCCTCCATCTATTGAGCTCCAAACAACTTAGTTTTAGTTGTTTAAAGATGGCGATTATTGGCTTGCTTTGTTTCGGCAGTTAGGGCACCATTAATGAAATTTACCAATTTTAGAAGTGGTTCGAACCTCCTTTGGTCAACCACTTGACATGTAAACATTATAAATACCACTAGGATGATTAGAAGATTGTTAAGCAAGTAGAAGAGCCAATGTATTAGAGACAAATTCGTTTTTTCTCTGTTTTGAGTTTTTACATTGCTAGATTATGCCAGAACTGTGTTTTTGGGTTTTTATGGTGAATTCGACCGGCTGAGTTCGTGGTGTGCTTTTAGAGAGTGACCACGACTTTCTGGGGGGGCCACTAGCAGTCTAGTAACTCTGTGTGTGTTGTTCATGCATTTTATGATTTATTTGTCTCTTTATTTCCTGTACATGCATTATTAGATTATTAATTAGTTTGTTGTTGTAGTTTAAATTGTTTTGATTCCCTTTTGTAGGTTAGAATGACAAAGTGTGTTAGAATGCATTAATCTTGTAGATTAGAGACAAATTTGCAAATTCATCTACTAACCTCATGTGCAAGTAGATATTAGATTACATTTTATTCATGCTTTTGAAATTTGATTTAAAATAAGATTTAAAACATAGTAGAACAAAGTTTTAGTTTATGTCTTCTTTAACCAAGGCTTTGGTGGATGGATAGGGTTAGTTTTAGTTTTTATTGCCTA
Source organism: Picea mariana (assembly GCA_032191745.1). Taxonomy (NCBI): domain Eukaryota; kingdom Viridiplantae; phylum Streptophyta; class Pinopsida; order Pinales; family Pinaceae; genus Picea; species Picea mariana. The sequence continues at coordinate 10,245 of JASDQU010190381.1, forward strand.
TTCAATTGTTAATTAGAATTTTCTTAATTAGTTGTTGATTAATTTATTCATTAGTTTACTTTGTCATGCTTTAATTTTTGTTTTAAGCATTTTCCTTATTACATTTTGAATTGTTAAGATAGAGCTAGTTTAGTTTATGTTATGTAATTTCTTGCTTATATTTAGATTGCAATTTCAAGTTGTAGTTAATGACTGAATTTAATATAGTATAAGTTTGCTTATATTAGTATAGAATGCATTTGAATTTCATAGATTAGAAAACAATTTCTTGTTTTCATAGAAGAGATAGTTTCTTGCTTTCATAGTTTAGAAAATAGTCTTATTTGCTGTTGTAGGATAGATAGACTTTTCTTTGATAGATTAGATAGTAGTTTGCTTATCATAGATTGAGAATTAGTTGTTAATCTTTATTTATTTCGATAGAATAGATTTCCTTTCATGCATTGCATTGCGCATTTAGATTTCCTTTCACGCATTAGAAATAGTTTTGCATTAGGCATTTAGTTCACTTGCCTCTTAGGCTAGATAGTTGTTCAATGAGAAGTTTTACTTTGATTACTTGCAGTAGTTAGTTGCCTTTGCTTACTTGTCTTTTTCTTTAGTAGGTTAGTTAGGTGCCTTTGCTTACTTGTCTTTTGCATTAGTAGGTTAGTTAGGTGTCTTTGCTTACTTGCCTATTTTCTTTAATAGGTTAGATAGGTGCTTTTGCTTATTTGCTTATTTATTTTCTTTCATAGGGTAGTTTCTCATTGAATGTAGGTTGGCAAGTTAAAGAAGTTTGCTTTTTTCATTTGCTTATTATGCTTAGTAGTTTGCTTTTGCTTATCGTTAAACTAGTTTTCTTTACATAGAGTTTTCATTTGCTTTCCTAGGAACTATTCATCGACCCTTGTCCCAAAAGTACTTAGGTTACCTAGTTTCATTTTTCTTAGTAGGGTTTTCTCATTAGATAGTTTTTCTTGAGTAGATTAGCCTTAGATAGCTTCCTTCTTTAGTTAGACTATACTCCTACCATCCTTTCTACCTTTGGCATATATTTTGCTACAACTCTAAGTTTGCTTACCCCGGGTTGACAATTTAATTGAGAGTTTTTATTGTGTTTTTAGTGCATATAGAGCACCCATCATTTTTGGCACCGTTGTCGAGGAGTTGTCTTAAGGTAAGAAGTAGTTAGGAAATAGATCATTCCTAGACCTTAGCATTAGATTGGTGGTGGGGGAACTTTAAGACGAGAGGTAAGAACCTGTACATCTGCTATATCAGGTTCCCCCAAACCCAATGGTAGTTTTTCCTCTTTTTTTTTGTTTACTTTCATGAATAGGCCTAGAGACCCAAAATATAGATACGTTAAATATAAATTAGACCTTACAACCAAGGTTCCTTCCGACCTTTTTGGGGGAAGGAACATTCCACTCATAAGCTCCGCAGACCAATATCGAAAAATAGGAGCTAGCTCAACCCAAAGAGAAAAAGTAGTCTCTAAAAGAGACTAAAACAGGGAGCACTATAGAACAAAAAATTGAAGCACTAGTAGTATTGGGATAGGAGGCAAGACCACTCAAGCCTTCCACAGAACCAAACAATATAACCTTTGCTTTTACACCACCATCAGGAGATCCTAACTTTTTGGACATCATCTTTGTGTGAACCAAGTTTTATCAAATGGAAAGATGAACTCAAAAGCAACCATTAGCTTGAGGGAACTTTCTCAAATCCTAGCAGCAGCCGGGATTTCTTCTTTTCAAGAAGAACATATTTTGGCAGTAGCCAAGAACTTGTCTACCTCTCTGGAAATATTAGAAGAGTCAAGGTCCTATGAGCTACAAAATGATTTTCCTTGCCAAAATGCGAAGGA
>JASDQU010190381.1:20304-32667 GCA_032191745.1 Picea mariana
CCAAAAGTACTTAGGTCACCTAGTTTCATTTTTCTTAGTAGGGTTTTCTCATTAGATAGTTTTTCTTAAGTAGATTAGCCTTAGATAGCCGTCTTCCTTAGTTAGACTATACTCCTACCATCCCTTCTACCTTTGGCATATATTTTGCTACAACTCTAAGTTTACTTACCCCGGGTTGACAATTTAATTAAGGGTTTTTACTATGTTTTTAGTGCATATAGAACACCCATCAATGTGCTTGATAGATGTGTATGTTATTAATTAGATGTGCATTTTTCCTGTTGACCATGATGATGTACTTAATTAATTTATATGTTGATGTTGATGTGTACATTGTTCGGTCATGTTAGAAATGTTTGTTAAATATTATTGATAGATGTGTATGTTAAATTATGGTTGTTATATGTGTGTGATGATGATTTTAGATAATGCTTTTGTTTTTTTAGATGTGATCACAATGATGATGCCCGGTTAGATTGTTAGATGTTTGTGTTAGCTAATTAATGGCGTTTATATGTGCTAGAGGTATATATAATTAGATGATGTTAGTGAATTTAAATGTGTATTTTAGATGATGTTTATATTTTTTACATGGTCATAATAATGATGTTTATTTTTATTAATTAATTTCTATTATAGATAATGTATTGGTGAACTTACGAATCTTACCAATTATATAAAATTCCAAATATAAAATGTTTGGCAAAATGTTTCTAAAAACATGTTATGAATTTATCATGAAAATAATTCTTCAAATTTTATATTAAACATGAAAAGACATATAAATATATTCAAATAACAATATAAAATTCTATTTAAATCAATCGCTCCATGCAATCACAAATAATTTGAAAGACAAACACATTATGCATCAAATTCACTGTCAACAAACTAAAATTGTTCAAAGATTTGTTATAATTAACTTTCCATTTCCTTCGTCACAAGATGAACAAAAAAACATATAATTAGAGAAATAAAGATAACAAAAAGATACAACAACAGTATAAATGATGAAACAAAACATGTACATATCACTCTTTGTTGTCTTCACCCTTCTTATCTTCCTCACTTGGCATGATAACATTGTTTTTTCTCAAAAATATGTTTTGATCTAGGTTCATGTCTTAATAAAAACCACCAATCCCTATCCAACACATCTGGGTAAAAAAACACTTGGTTGCAATGTTTTGGGAAAACATAAAGCTTCTTAGATTCATCCCACATATTTCTAGAGTTGACACATATCAACCCACTATCATGATATTCCTTTACATTATTCTGATCGAAGGTGTCCCACCACTTGCACCTAAAAACAACACATTCAAAAGAAGAGAAGTCCACTTTAATGATCTCTTGTATCCTTCCAACGTAACCTAACTTCCCTTGTATTAGGTTTTTATTGTGGTGGATAGCATGACCAGATTGGTCGAATTCAACTTCCACTCCATAGTCTTGTGTCATGTGTCCATAATCAACATCCTTTGTGTGAAAATGATGTCTATATTCTCACATATATGGGAACAAATGAACCTTTAAAAAAGTGAAAAAATCACAATTTCGTGTGTCTAATAACCCAACCAATAAAATATAAAATATAGATGTTACAATTCAAAGGTGCATTATGAAGTTAAAAATGTACACAAAGAGATTATTACCGAGTTGTTGCACCTAATCCCTATGTTTAATGCATCCTCTTCAACACATGTGTAACAACTAGATGCACCATATTTCTCTTTGACTTGGTAAACAATCCAACTGTTGGGGCATATCATTGGCATATTTTCTTTTAAATTATCAAGATAAGGCATGATTCTACAATTCAACTGTCTGAATTATTTCATGTCATTGTTCCATTTCCTCCTTTTATGTTTTTACAATTCAACCCACAATCTTGTTCCCTCCTAATTGTAAAAAATGAATTTATTGGCGGAACCAATTTATGAGTTTAATGATGTATATGTTCATGAAATGAAACCGACATATAGTACATATGAGATCAAAATATACATTATGAATTTCATTGTGAATAGTTACTATTTATAATTTTGACAAACATTAAGTCACTTACTCTTTATCAAACGTGTTTTTCCATTCGTTTGGAGAGGATCCCCTTCTCTTTTGTATTCATCCCTTTCATCATCCCAAATCATTGCACCTGGTGTGTTGTCAATTTTCTTGACGTACTCATTGGAATAATAAAAAGACTCATATGATATGTAACCCTCTGCTATAGACCCCTTTGGTTTTTCCCTTTGTCGAACAAATCCTTTCAATTTATTCATGTACCTCTCTAAGAATAACATCCAATGATAGGAGACCACTCAAACTACTTCAACCTCATCTACTAGGTGAATTAGAAGATGAACCTACAAGTCCATGAAACTCGTCGATAATTCCTTCTCAAACATAGAAACAATCTTAACTATCTCTTGACGCCACCGTGGAATTCTAGCAATATGAATCTCCTTTGATGTAATCCAACGTACAAATGTAGATAATTTAGATATAGCACGTCATAGGTCTTGAGGGAAGTCACAATTCACACACCCATGCACGAGTAGAGGATAATGACACTACAAATTAAACGCATACAAAATTAAATATGTTTTATCCGATGGCATACAAATTAAAAAAACAATAAAATCATGTTTTTGACATACATACTCTTAAAAGGGTCAAATGGTCATGTGATTTCAACCCCGACAAATGATATTCCACAGTGAAGCTGCACCGTAGTGAACACCCATATAAATAAGACACCTTCACACCAAATATAAGTTCCTTTGTAAAAGAAAGATCATCTTTCTTCAAAATCCATGGGACATCACCTTCTTTGAAAGATGAAGAGGGACCAACCTCTCCTCTACTTTATTGTCTTGGCCAATGTTTCTTTTTAGTTTTTGAAGAAATAAGATCTCTCCTAATAACCAATGTGTCACTTTATTTTGATGATATGTTCCTTTATAAAGAAGATGATTTATTTTTAAATATATGCAAGGGATATAGTAAGTGGGCAATCTTAAGATGCTCAAAATATGGGAGATCATAAAAGACATATTTCCTTTTCATCCAAATGGAAAATTTCTCAACATAGGTGTCTAAGAATTCTAGATCATCAAACATAGGCTCCCTATTTGAATCGAACATTTATGTAATCTCCTTCTCCTTATCTCTCTCATATACTCTAAGCCATTATACTGGTGTCATTGTTGCAGGCATTTGGGTTATCTTTGGTTTACCATTGAAAGTGGATGTTGCTCTTCTGTAAGGGTATTGTTCTGGGATGACTACCTTGGAGCAGTGGTCCACTGGCTTTTGTAGGTGGTTTGACCACCTAGCCTTTAGAGAAGGTCCAAAACATTTACATCCATGATACCCTTTTTTTGCAAGGCCTAAAAAATTATTAATGTATATAGAGAACATTAGTGTTGAAGATCAGAACAATCACAACGAATTAAATATGCCAAAAAATATTCTTACATATATAAAAAATCAATAAAAATGGAATTTACCAGAGAAAACTTTTAACCCTAGATAATCATGTGTGGTGTAAGCACATCTTCCATACAACATAAAACTCCTCTATGTTGTGATGGGTCTTGATACATCGTATAAATGTATCCCTTCTCATAATTCCTTCAATTCATCTGCCAATGGTTGTAGGTAGACATCTGTATTCTTCACTTGTCTTATACCATGGACTATAAGAGACAACATAAGATGTTCATTCTTCACGGACAACGATGGGTGGATATTGTTATTGATCACTACTACAAACCGAATAGAATAGTTGGTGTTTTGGAGGGAATATGGGTTGAGGCCATCCATGACTATGCTGAGTCGTGGAGTTCGTACTTCATCCTTGAATTTTTTAGGCCATGTATCCTCTATATGATTCATGTCTATTGAATTTGTTGGGATTCACATAACTCTCAAATCTCTTGTATGTGAGGCATGCCATCCCTGCAACATAGCTAATTATTTGCAATGAAAGAGCCTTTGAATCCTTGAGATTATAGGCATGTGCCTCAATATATTATGAGGAGGACCATGTGATTTAAACTTTTTATTTGATTTATGGTACCTATCATGCCCACATTTTGAATATGAACTCGATTCTAATCAGGATCCTACAAATTTGGATACATTTTTATTCATATTGACATGGATAAAATAAATAAATTCAATTAGATAACCGAAATATAAATAAAATATGAACTTAATGGAGATGGAAATGGAGAAATCTGCAATGGAATTTGAGCAATATGGAACGGGGATGAAATTTGAAGAATTGGCCATTTGATATTATAAGTTTTTCTTCCTGCATTTAAGCAAAATCAACAATAAATTTTTAAGAATAAGGTGACTTTAAGCGGAAAATGTATACTATGAAGTACTGCAAGTCATGTGGATGAATCCTAAAAGATAATTTAATATGAATATATATTTATGTGAAAATAAAAATTTAGATAATGTTTAAAGCATAACGACGCTCTTATTTAAACAAAATGCATCAGTGTGTCTATAACAATATAAAACACTATGGAGTTTAATTACTAACCACACCGGTTCTCAATATTTCAAATAAATAAAAAGAATTATATGATATAGGTTCTCAAAAAATATTTAGCGCATTGGTGCTTTGCATAAACAAATGCACTAGTGTGCTATATTAATAAACACACCTATGTTTTGAAAAACTTTAAAAAAAATGCAACTTTGTTTTTTTACAAATGAAAAATGAGAGGGAATTTATTTTTCAAAAATCTAATTTCATAAAGTCCTTTAAATAGTAAGAATCTTTTCACTTTTTCATTATTTTTCCAAAATTTACAAGGGAGAGATTTGCAAGAGAGGCATATCGGGGAGCATTGTGGAGCAATAGAATACTTCAAAACAACATAATTATTTAGAAGATCGGAATTTCAAGGGTATGGTGATTCATTCAAAACCCTTTTGGAGAAATGAAAGTATTCAGAAGATCAAAATTTGAAGGGTATTTTGATTCACTCAAAACCCTGCATAGTCAAATTTTTGAATTTTACTGTTGATTTTAATAACAATTGTTTTTACAATTTCTATCCCTATTTAGATTTAATTAAAATTCAGGAAAAAAAAATCATACTTACCTTAAACCCTTGCTTCTTCTTGCTTATATGAATCCAAAATTTCACTTTAGTGTTTAAATCCCTCTATCACTTCACAATTAGGACTTTTCATTTTAATAATTTTATATTTAATGGGTTTGTGTTTCTATCTATAAGGTGTTTGGCATGTGATGGAAGCAGACCACTTATTGCATCGGATCCAAACCATGTCGACCCTGTCACAATTTTTTTTTTAAATGGGTTCTAGTTATTGGTGCGCCGATTTGACTATAATGCACCGGCGTTCTTAGTGATAAAGTGCACCAAAAATGTTGTAACATAATTTTTTTTTTTTTCAATTTTCATCGGTGTGTAATTTATTTCGGTTATTTTTTTTCGTTCATGGTATTTTTTTTGTTTTTATTTTTTACTCTAGGCATGGTGTTGTTATGGATACATATAACATTGTTGTAATTTAAAGTATTTTTTAAAAATTATGTTTTCTTGTATGCGCGTTTCCTATATCGAACACATTGGTGCTTTCATATTATTAAAGCACACGAGAAACCAATTTTTTTTAGTTGAAAATTATGTGATTTATTTATAAATATATTTAATATGTTTTTTATTGAATGGTATAGGTTGTATATTGATAAACAAATGTGTGAGAATAGTTCAAGTAACAAATATTTGGATCAATGCAATGATAGCACATCCAAAAATGAAAAAAAAGTTAGTTCTTTGTAAATTTTATACAAAATTAATATGTTTGAACTATATGTCAGTTTAACTAATATGTATTGGTTAGTGTGTGTCATGCAGAGCCACAAAATGAGGAAACTTCATATGATTCATTGTGATCTAAGTGCAGAACGACGTAAAAGCTTGATGGAAAAATTGCAAAAGGATGAATCGAGTGAATGAAAAAATACTTTTCAATATGAGTTATTTTTTGAATTTTCATTAATAATATACTTAATAATATTGTATAACATGTTTCAAACAATCTATTAATTCACATATGTTTAATGTTCTACAAGGACCAACAACAAAGGAACAAGATGTTGTCTTGAGAAAATAAAATTATAGAATATGTAAATGATGATGAATTGGTCCTTAGCTCATATGCAGTGGTATTCGAGGTTAATGAAAGGGGGAAAACTTTTACAAAACAATGAGGGATATAGTGGAACAAATGTATAGGCATACTTTCCACTTACAATATAGAAATCAATCCAATTGTTCCAAGAACTAGGTTATATCTAAACTACCCAAAGCGTTTCTAGAGTAATGGTTAATGAGACCTGTCAGAGTTGCAATAGAAAAAACACACAACAACAAAAAAAATCATTCAAAAAATAATATTCCTAGAAATGTTTTTCTAGAATATGTATATATTAATACAAAGTGTTCCTTTATTAATATAAATTTTGTTATATTTAGTTTTCATATATCAATATAAAAATAGTTTATTTTCATGTTACTTTTTTCAAGAAGATTATGAATATCCCAAAGGATCAATGAGATGATATCCGAAATATGGTCAGAGGAATGTCCAAAAAGTCTACAAGGAGATGGTCAAAGAAATGGACATAATTGCATCATAGGAGGAACCATCTCAACAACAACGTACTTCAAATGTATGAAATCATTGGAATTTTCTATTAGGTACATATAAATAAATAAATTATCATTAAATATTAATTTTCAAGTATTTTCTTGCAAAAAAGGAAACAAAATGGAACCCATTCAACACATAAAACAAGACGACAAGGAAGAAAAGGGTTGATAGCAAAGTTCGTGAGTAATTGTTGTTTTATTATAACAACTTAAGATTTATTTTTTGTATATTTTAAGTTGTTTTACAACAACCATCCTTGAATGTATTCAAACAGGTGCTAACATACAAAGAAAAGCTATCAGAAGAATTGATTGAGATTGGGTTAAGTATGGTTGTGATTATATGTTGGCATATCAAAAATTAATTGTGGAATTTGTAAGTATCTATGTTGTTTTACTTCTCTCATTTTATAATTAACGGAACAAAAAAATCATTTATATTAAATCTATGATTTATTATGGGGTATAAAACTTGCAGGAAACAAAGTATGAAAATGTGCCAATAGAAGAGTTGTTGATAGAAGGCATGAGATTTGGTTTTGAAAGAATATGTACCATTCAAGACTCAATTATTTCTATGGTATGTCACTTTTCAATTTACATTCATGTATATTATTTATTTCAATTTTCATTATTCTCACCAATGCAAATACACTCATTGCACTTTATTTTTATTTTTTTAGATGGAACTTGAAGAAGAGGAAAAAAATCGAGGCAATCAACAAAACATTCAACCAATTAACCAAAGTCATGGAAGTAACTCGAGCACTGGCAACAATTCCATTGAAGAATGATTATCAATATATTTGGATATCAATGCATGTTGTTGTATTTTTTGAAATAATTGTCTGTGAAAATAAGACATTTTGTTTAATGTAATGGACATAGTGTCCCAATTGAAAGACAAAGGGTTACCATAAGTGTCCCATTTTGTATGACAAAAAGCCTCTTATTCATAAATAATAAAATATTTTTTATTGTATTCTATTGCGTTGTACAATGTCATTGTGAAATGTTACATCACTCATTAAATCTATGGATGATTAAATATTATAATGAAGAGATGAGAAATTTGATGATATAACAAATCAATTGAAACATCATATTGAGATGCACTACTCAAACTTTAATTTATATGAACACTATTATAAGATAGATGTCAATTTTTTTATGAACAATGGAATTAAAAATAACAATAATTGCATTGTCATAGGTCAATGTTTCTAAAAAGAGAAAATGAAAATCAGTGCATTTAATGCTAAAAAGCACCGTTGTTGTAATAAAATGTGCACCGGTGTTGTAATACAATGAACCAACATCGATCGTAAAACTATTTTAACAATAAGGGTTAGAATAATAAAAATCGGCCTTCCGATGCGTTTAATTAAAAAGGAGCACCAGTGCTTTTGTATCATACTTTCGCATCGGTGCATTCTAAATTTCATCCAATGGTCATGTTTGTATTGACTGCCCCAGTTCTTTAAGTTTGAGAAAGCATTGGTGTGTATACACCATGAAGCGCAACCCCTAGAAAAACATCCGCTAAAACCTATGGCCTCCTAGATTTTTTTAGTTATAATGAAGTTCTGTTATAATTTCCACAAAAACATCCACTACCAAACAAAATGTTTTAGTGGAGGTTTTTTTGAATTTTGTTTCCAATTTTGTAACATCAAAAACCTCCGCTACAAGGTCTTTTCCTTGTAGTGGTGAGAGCATTCAACGAGATAAGTGGTTCAACTTCAGGTGGATCAGAGGGAAGTGTATTTTCATATGCTTGGGGTAGATCATCAGAATGGGAAACATCGACATCCTCTTCATAAAATTCCCCAGAAATGGCCATAAAAATCTTTTGTTCCTTACACTTTTGCCTCAACAAATATTTTTGATCACAGTTATAACAAATACCCTTAAGTCAACATTCAACCATTTCTATCTTGGTTGATTTTTGGATCTTGACAGGAGTGGAAGGGGGGGCGAGATGTGTGGAAGATACTACCTGCTGGGCGAGATGTGAAGGATGGTTTTCTATTTTGGGAGGATATTGCCTGTTGGGATTCCTTGGCATGGTGAGTAGCTTCAAGCCAAGTTTGGGGGAAAACCATTAGGACATGGGATAAAATGTCATCCTTTAGGACACTAACAATGAATTCAGGGAATAAGGTGTGAGGCATGCCCTCTGTTTGGAACACTAATTTCTCAAAAGAGACTACATATTCTTCCATTATGCCCAATTGTTTCAGCTTCATCAAATGACCCAAATGATGTGTGTGAGTGTTAAAGTGTTCATAAAGGTATGCAAGAAACTGGGTCCAAGAAATATACCCTTGGAATGAATTTTTATTCCATTTCCACCGTTTCCAACATTCCAGATCCAAATAAATAACACTAATACGAAGTTTCGCCAAATCATCAGTAACTCCATGCAAAGAGAAATAATGTTCCATTTGAGTGACCCAACCTATGGGATCCAAGCCATCAAATTTATTCACTTCAACTTTGGAATCTACAAAGTTCACGATGAAGGGGGTTTAAATGAAACACCAAGGTATGGGAGGAGTCAATGCCTTCTAGGTGTGAAGGTTGGTCACAGGAGGTAGGGCCATGGAATTGGATCATTCATTTTTTAGATGTGCAATGTCACTTTTCATGTCATTAGAGAGGTTCTCAACTTTGGAAGTGAGGGAAGAAACTTTAGAAATGATGTTTTGGATGTGAGTCTTATTTTGGTTGATGTTGTTTTGGAAGGAAATGATGTTGTTGTAAAGTGCTTGGTTGTGTGCATGGGCCATTTAAGAGGTAAGAAGACATGAAGTGGGTAGGTGGGTCTACATAGAAATAGGTTACGAGTGAGGGGTACCATGAAAGTCAGTGCAAAGAGATGAAGACAATGGAATAGGTCCCAAATAAGGGTGTCAAGAAGGTTCGATGAGACCACAAAAAAGGTTTATAAGTGATAGGTAGCACTGCGATCAGGGAGATGAGAGGAATCTATTGGGTTAGGTCCCAAATAAAGGTGTCGATTGGACCACTATACTCTTTTTTTCTTCTTTTTTTTATTCCTACAAATATATACTCTGTTTTGAATAATACTGCACTGACCAAATGCCCAAATTTTTAGTAGTTAAAATTATGTAGTGATTTTTCAACCTAGATTTAGGAGGCAGGGTTGTGCTACAAAATTTCCCCTCAATGTCTATTCTATTGTATTTTGGCAACAAGGGTTAGGGTTTTGAGGGTTCCTACAAAAAAGTGTTTACCCTATGCTATAACTCTCTAATATATCGATGGGTTACAACAATAGTACTCGATTCAATATCTCATGGCACCAAGTAAGGAGGTTCAACTATACCCTTATCTGTACTAGCCAATTAACGAGGTACACAAGAGTAGTCTTCTCGAGTGTTGTTCTTAGTGACACTATAGTAGTCAAGTGGATGATAAGATGATCTATAGTTGGTTTTGGAGACCTATTGTACTCCCTATATACTCAAGGGTACGTCAGAGTGAATGGTCATGTACAAGTACTATCTAATGCGTTACTACTTGAAGGGGTAACAACAATGGTTATAGAGGTTTCCAACAAGGTTAAATATTGTGTTTCAAGTAACCTGTGAAACCGACTGTATTTCTTGCGTGTATTCCTCCCCAACCAAAGTTTCACCTGTTGAACGATAGATCATTATGTTTTAAATATGTCAGTAGTACACGTCTTTACCTTGAATTTTTCTTGTCTAAAATTTTGTAGAGGAAAGTGCTCTAATACCACTTGTAAGGTATGAGATGTATTATGAGAAGAAGAAAAATAATTGTTATAAAAAGTATCACCAGAAAGAGAAAAATATAGAGCACAATGACACAATTGATTCCATAAATGATATCTTTATTATATAGAAAGACAAGTTCACTTTACTCTTTGAGGGGGAAACCTCTAGTAGAGCATAACTTAAATACAAACCGATTCTCAAGAAAAAACTCTTCCATGCTTGCTACTCCTATTTATATTATTTCAATCTTGTAGAAAATATTCTAGAGGAAGATATTTCCAGAATCAAAAGATTCTATTAAGTCTTCTTACATTAGACATGTTTAGATTATTACATAGGCCTTATTTACTAATGTCATCCTTTTTTTACGTAGGAAACATATTATTCTATCTACTTGAGGGATTAGGCAGGTTAGGACCCTAAAAAACTATGATAAGACTCTCATATCGTTCACTAATGCATAACCTTGGAATTTCAAGGATGTAATGGATTTCATAATTTAAACAAATATATAGAATTAACATTATCAATTTTGAAAAAAAACAACCATACAAAAGAACAATATGTTCTCTACAATTCTACAAATTTTTTCAACATTTTCACTAATAGGAACATATGCAATATATTTTTCATAAAAATAACATACTACTATTAGAAAAACTCAAATTTCATCTAGTCATACTCAAATTCTAAAAATAAAAATTACATATTAGGAAAGGTAATTCAATTTCCTACATATAATGTTTTCAGACCATATTCATATTCATTGTGAAAGTACCTCTAATCATCCCTTCAAGTTAACATGTTTTTCTTTTTTTCCATTTTCTCATTGTTACTACTAGATCACCATTAGCTTGCACTCACCCCTTTATCAATCCTAATTTGATTGAGAAGAATTACTTTTCCAACATTATGATTTTAAAAGTTAATAACAACCCACAAACACTTTGAGATGAGAGAATATATAAAATTTGTTATACAATGTAAATTGAGGATGAAACATTCAGTACCTTTTCATGACTTCAAACCTATAAATTGTGTTTCCACTATATTTAATCTTAGAAATGATATTGTAAAAAATATTTGAATTTGATCATAATCATTAAACATAGTACTTTGTTATATTTACAAATTAACAATTACAAAAATTCAATGTCTATCAATATTGAAAAATTTAATTTACAAAATTTTATATAAAATAGAATAAAATATTTTTATTCACATTCCATGTAAATTTTATAGGATCTATGAGATTAAATAATTACAAAAATTTATATGATCTATGAAATAAAATAATTACAAAAATTTATACGTCCAAACTTTGATATCCTTATCTCAATAATCTTCCAAGATGTTATATATTCATTTTTAATAGTGTCTATAAATTTTGTTTCTACTATATTTAATCTTAGAAATGATATTGTGAAGAATATTTGAATCTGATCATGATCATTAAACATATTATTTTGTTATATTTGCAAATTAATAATTAAAAAAATTCAATGTCCATCAATATTGAAAAGTTTAATAATTTTTTTTATATATAAAATAAAATAGAATATTTTTATTCACATTCCCTCTAAACTTTATAGCACGATATATGAGATAAAAAAATTACAAAAATTTATATGTGCAACTTTGATATCCCTTATCTCAATGATCTTCCAAGATGTTATATATTCATTTTTAATAGAATTTCTAATTAAATAGTTCGGTTTTATACTTATTTTTTTTTAGAAAAATGTGAAATCCTATATATCTCATCTTCAGTTTCACTTTTTTTTACAATTTATTTTTTATTTTTATAAGAGTTGACAATATAAATATGTTTCTTAAGTTTTTCTTCTCTAACATAAAAACATGTACGTTAACAAAGTAAATATTTTTTT
>JASDQU010190382.1:6557-18000 GCA_032191745.1 Picea mariana
TGACTTCTTGTTTTCCTGTAATGTTTTCTTGATGATATTTACTAGGGTTTTGTTTGAGGATTCTGCCAACCCATTCCCCTGAGGGTAGTAAGCTGTGGAATGTCCCAAACCAATATGGTACTGGTCACATAAATCTATGAGTTTCTTCGATCGGAAAGCAACTGCATTATCCGTTATAATATTTCTAGGACACCCAAAGTGAGACAAGATATTATTTTCAAGAAATTTAATAGTGACAGTGTCAGTGGCTTGCCTGCTTGGTACTGCTTCGATCCATTTTGTAAAATAATCTGTGGCAGTAAGAATCCACCTATGCTGGCCTGAAGAAGGCGAGTGTATTTCTCCAATGAAGTCCAATCCCCATTGCTGGAAAGGGGCTTCGACTGAGATTGGTTTCAGGGGTAGAGGTAGAAGTTTCCTTTTGCCTTCAAACAACTGACATTGATGACATGAAGTAGGTTAATTCTCTACAAACAATTCTATTTGGTAGAAATTTAGGAAGAGCATGTGGAGATGTGAAACAATCAAAAAATCTGATGTAAGAAAAGCTTTCCTCAATGTACCAATCTACAATAGCACCCATATTTCCAATAATTTGTTCTAAAATTTTGGGAGGAGGTCGACCATAGATAATTTCATGGATTTGAATGACCACATTGAGACAAATCTCATAAAAATAATTCTTTTCATTTTCCTCCCATAATTTAGAATGATAGAAATGTATAGGCTCGGTGATAGTCAAAATCCAACTCCAATTCATAAGAGGAAATGGGGTTTTGAAAAAACTTGCATCCATAATATATGAAAACATGTAGAAGGGAGCATGTTATCCTTTAGACTTCTAATTTCTGTAATCCCTTATTTTTTTAGCTAGGTTACCCGACAACATTTTTCCCTATTCAAAAGTATAACCCTTTGCAACTTCATGAATTATAGGAACCCACTCTATAGTAAAATGCGTAGGATTTTTCTTTTTGAACATTATACAAACCATCATGGAAGTATACAAAATATGGGCATCACAAGAGGCTATAGAGTATATACCATGGCTATCAGTTTTGAATTTATTTTCATTTCCCCACCACGTTTTCACTAAATCATGAACAATTATGCCATATTTTGTGCATTCATCATCCTCAAACTTCATTATAAATGATGCATTGTAAGTATATTTGATGTTGTGAGTTAATTTATACATTACTTGAATGTACTCGGTTCAGAATGAGCCGACAATGGTCTTCTGATGACTGTAGATGGTTCTGGTGGGGATATCCACATGCTCTAAGGCCTAACTTATCATATCAGTATATGGCATCCATTTCGGTTGAGATGCAACTTTGTGAAGTTCCGACTTAAACACATGTATTAGCTTGCTTGCAATTGACTCATCTTATCCTCTGCTTGAATCATCTAAATATAGGGAATTTTCCTTCTCTAAAATATCATAAACCTGCTTCCATGATTTAATGAAATCCGTTAGTCGAGAAGTAGCATATGAAATAATGCCTAAATTTGGGTTCGACTCCTCTGCAAATGGATCTTGGTTCTTTCCTAGTTTACGTGGTGCCATGATTTCCAAATATCAATGTTAGCCCTCCCATGATAAGTAAAAATCTGTGAGTCCAAACTACTAAATTCAAAATTTCTAGATGCTAATGGAAAAATGCTATGAAGTTAAAAATGCCTTTATTAAAAAAAATGTTAAACACTAATTATCTTTTCATTTAATCCATTGACAGGGTAATCATGCCAAATCTGTCAAATTTATTACTTGACGATCGTAAGATTTTTCAATCTTTTACCTTAGCCATGTTGAATACACCTTTAATGATCACAATTAATGAGGATAAGCTATTTCAGTAGTTCAACATTCAAGAGTTTTGAATGAGGAATGATAGATATATCCCGAAGGCCGAATTCACAAAGCAATTAACCATCCTTTAATTTATTGTTTCATTTTAATTGATCACAACTTATGGTCACTTTAATTTTAAGTTCTTTGAAACACTAGGACTCTAGAGCTTTGGGACTTTGTGAGTTTGCATTAGTGGTGTATAGAGTTTCCCCGAAGGCTAAACTCACAGAGAAATTATTTAATTTTAATTATGCCTACTAAAACATGTTTTACCCATTAATCTTTGGCACTTTATCATTTCGGTCATTCCGACACTTCGACGCTCCAACACTTTTTGAATTTGTTCTTTATTTGATCTTCTGGAAGTTTGAAGTTGCGAGAGTCGTCGATCTATATGACTATCAAATTTTAACGGTTGGTACTTGATCTGCCCTGTCAAGATGTAATGAAAACGTCTTTTTGTCTACGAAATGATATTCCTAAGTTTAAAACTTTTATTTTGAAAAGAGTAAAACAAAAAGGAATTTTGAGAAAATTGATTTTTATTCAAAAATTTCATTTATGTTCTAATAGTTTGCATTGGTTGATTGGTTGTCAACCCTTTTGTCTTCATTGAAACATCTCACTTTTCTAGATGATTAGGACTCTCTTTTTCACTACAACCCTATTTCTTGCTTCTCATGTTTTGAGGGTTTTCATGAGTGTTTGACTTTTTTCTCCTTTTCATCTTTGAGTTCTTGATTGATAAAGTTGTCTCACACTTGTTGTCTTTCAATTATCACCTTTTTTAGTACACTTTGTTTGATTCCTTTTTTGCCTCATATTTCTTTGTGTTGAACACATACCTCTTTCATTTCTCTTGAAAGTTACGAAGAAAAAAAGTCTGCATATCTCCTTGCATACATTATCAAACAAAGAAGTTTTGTTGCATTCCTTAGGAACTTGTTTTGGTACACGTTTGGAAAAAAGAGATAGTTTTGCATCCGCATTTTGGTTTTTGGACACATTTGCTTGGTAGTTTGGCATCATCTTGATCCTTGAAATTGAAAGTTGCATAGATTTGAGTTCTTGCTTGTGGTAAGAAGAATATAACTCTTCTCCTTATCATACACAGAATTCATCGAAAAGAACAAACTGTATCCCATTATTTTGCATTCTATTGGAGTTGAGTCTCTCACACATCATCAGTTTCATCTCCATGGGCCCTTTCAATAAAAATCCATTAAAATCAACTACGCGCTAATAAAATCAACTAGAACATTTTTCAGTTTTAGCACAATAACAATAGTACATGATTAGGGTCTTTGGACTAGGGAAAGTGAGTAAATCATCCAAGAATACTAAACCGATTGTAGAACACTAGTGAGTGTACAAATCCAACTTTTGTATAAGCATAGTTGAGAACCCCCTCTCACAGAAGGGCTAAAAACAAGGTTGCATGCAGAAGAGAAACAAAGATTTCCCCTCCAAATATTGACCAATTGTAGCAGATAGAGCGTATATTGGGGTTTTTTCTTGAGAAACCACTCGTTTCATTTGGTCTCAGTGCTTTGTGAATTCCAAATCCATTCGGGGTCCTCAAGAGTCTTACTGATCCAATTGTCTCTAGTTCTCTTGAAGAGATTCAGACTTTGATATCCTTCCCATACATTCGGTCTTGATTTTCAACTATACTTTCCTGGAGGCTGAATGTGAATTGGTAGCCTTAGTAACCTTTCCTA
The DNA here is from genome assembly GCA_032191745.1 of Picea mariana. Lineage (NCBI taxonomy): Eukaryota > Viridiplantae > Streptophyta > Pinopsida > Pinales > Pinaceae > Picea > Picea mariana. The sequence goes on from JASDQU010190382.1 coordinate 10,134, forward strand.
GGTATATACAAAGGTGACTGTGGGGGGATTCCCATGATACCTGTTGCATATGTCATATCACACTCTTAGTACCCTTGGAGGGTGATCCCACGAAAGAGAGGATTGCTTGCACCAAGAAGCGATGTAACGTGGAGGTCAGGGTGCCCGATTCTTATTTATTTTCCAATGGCTTGACATATTATCTTCAAAAGATCCTTGAACTTACTGTTTCTTGGCTGATTGCTTTTAGTTTTCTTAGGGGTGTGTTCCTTTCAATTTTGTAGTCGACTTTAGGATCGAATATTTTAGAGTATACGAGGTATGGAACCCGATGTTCCAGAACCTCAACCCAATGTTTCTTATGAAGGAATGATCTAGGATACAACTTCTAAGGTTGGGAGAATAGCTCCTGGAAGTGATCATCACATAGAAGAACCGATCAAACCTTCATAGAAAGCATTGCATCTTATACAAATCATACTTTTACTGATCCACTTGGACCACCACTCACTGAAGACACTGATACACCATCCATGAGATATGTTGATGCCTTTTCTTCTTATAGGTTACCGCCCAGTTCAACCACTATATCATTTTTTGGCGTGAGCCCGTCATCTTTTGTTTTTTCTAAAGGACTTGGGAATTTATCATTTTCCACAACTTCTGTAGTTGATACTACTGGTGATTATTCTTTACCATAAACATTAGTGACCCAGGTAATCTCGACTCAACCACTTGCACATACATCTTCCTTTGCACACAGGTCAAGTAGCATTCCTACTTCACTATTTTTGCACATGCACACACTAAGTGCTTTACTTGGTCATCCTATCGATTAGATGGACGAAAATCAACTCATTCATACAACCACAGTTCCACAAGATACTCAACCTCCATCTCGACCATCATAGATTAGTACATCCTACATTGGAGGTCGATATTCAATGGGAGGCCAACCTTCAGGTGGGGGGAAACCTTCAGTTGCAGGAAAAGTTTTTACAGGGTGGAACCTACATAGTCACAATATCAACCTGCCCAGGGGCACTCTGCTCCCACTAGTCCTTCTATCCCTACCACCATTGGCCTATATCCCAAACATCCATTTCCAGGAACTTCTAACCCTTTGTGGGGTCAACCCAACCTGACATGTATTCTTCTGCAATAAAATGTTCCCTTTCAATTCGTAAACCCCATGATTCTGACACAAAATTCCCTTCAACCACCTTACATGAGGGGAACATTAGGTTAATTTTAGTACATAGGAAGTCCATCATAGTACATGGGTGGTAAATTAGGACAACCACCTTACATGGGTGAACCACCTGAGAAACCACCATATATGGGAGGACCATCTAGCTTTTCCATCTTTCCGCAACCTGGATACAGTCTTACTAGTGTTCCTATTCCATATGATTACCACTAATATCCACATGCTGACCAATATCTTAAATTATTGGCTACGTTAAATCTACCATATTTTCTGCATTTGACCAAACAATCCCATCCAACATGCTCCGTTTTGGCCCGCCACCCCTACCAAATTATCGTCTGACATCCCAAAATTTGACGAAAAGATTGGGGAAGAGCCTACTAATCATGTTATGAATTTCCATTTATGTTGTTCTTCCACCTCTTTGATGGATGATTCCATCATTCTTAGACTTTTTCAAAGAACACTTATGGGTGTCGCAACGAAATGGTATATTGAGTTTTCACGTAACTCCTTTGTCGACTTTAATTCTCTTTCCATGGTTTTCTTGACACATTTTTAATTACCTATATGGTATGAGACTAACACATAGTTTTTGACCTCACTCCAACAATCCTCTTCCACCCACATATCTGATCATATTCATGAGTGGAGACGACAAAGACAATTGATTAAAGCTCCCATTCCAGACCAACTCCTAGTGTATTGGTTTACAAATTTGCTCTTACCTCCCATTGTCCATGATGTTTTTATGGGAAACCTTGTTACAGGGGAGCAGGATATCAGGCGTGCACATTATTTGGAATTGGTCTACTCCTAGTTTGACACACTTTACGATCTGATCCCTAATGCTCCTCATTCGTCGAACGATCTAACAAAACCTAATCCGGAACCAAGTTCTGTTTCAGACACCAAAACTACTTCTGCTCCTTCTCAAACCTCTGAGGTGAATGCGGTCCAATCCACTACATCTCAACAACCAGGAGGTAAGAATAAAAAAAAAGGTAAATCCAAGAAATCTTCTAAAGAGAAGGATAATCCTAAGACTATTGATACTCAATCGAATAAGAAGCCTAAGGTTCCTTGTATGATATATGATGAAGACCACTACAAAAAAGACTTCCCTTATTGTGAGGCAATTTCTAAATTTCTGAAGGGTTTCTCCCAACTGGTTCAACAACAGCATTTGGTTGCATAAAATCCTGCCCCTCTGCAAGGGGGAAACACAGGTCATTCCCACCATGGGGATGCTCCCACAAGTGCCTCTGAGGTGTACATGTTTAAAGAGGTTAATGTGACAACTCAAGAAAACACTTATGACACTCCTCCATGTGAGTAGAATAAGGGAAAGGCTGTTGATCAACCCTCCACATCCACTCCTCCTCCATCTTCCAATTCTCTTCATATTGAGAAGCCAACCTCTGACGCAATTTTGTGCCCACCCAAGAGCATAATTCGAAAGGAAACATTTAATCTAAATGTCATTTCTTCCCAAAACTACAACATCGTTGAATATTTGGCACATGCGCCTTGTGCTACATCATCCCTTGAAGTTCTATAGAACTGTCCAAGTCAACATAGAACCCCGGTGTCAACCATTGGATCTATGGATCTAAAGGAGTCGAATTTGATCATGTTTAATCTGGATTACACTAAGGAGAGATTCTCCCACCACTTACCATTCCAAATTCAAATTTTGGTTGGTGGAAAGAACATCCATCATACTATTTTGGATGAGGGAGCCTTCACCTGTGTCATGTCTTTGCCTTGTTGGAGAGCCTTATGTTCTCCTAAACTCACCCCATCTTCGACCACCTTGAAAGAGTTTGATGGACGTGGTTTCCAACCTCATGGACTCTTGAACTCTTTCGCTGTGACATTGAAGGGTAAAATTGTTTCGATGGGTATGGAAGTAGTTGAGTCACCCCTGGATTACAATTTTTTACTTGGTTGTAGTTGGTTATACGCGATAAATGTCATCGCATCTACAATGTTTCATGTTTTATGATTTCCCCATCAAGGAAAAACTATCACTGTTGACCAACTGGACTATATAACTCCAAATCTCCACAATGATGTGATGAATGATGTCCCTTTTCTAGGACAATCTAGTCTTGAGAGTGTATGGGTAGGTTTTCTTAAGGATTCCTCATTCATAAGGGTTTTTTCTTTACCTAATCCTGCCATCCTGCAGGTTGGCACATTAAATATGATTTTGACTCAGGTGCCACAATCCCCAGAATCATCTGATCCTTTGGTAGTACCTGGTCTCGACAAGCATAGTTAATTGTCTTTGTCAAGCTCGTTAAACATGAAACATATCTCCCTCCATTCCAATTGAGTCTCAATTTGGATCACAGACTTGAAAATTCCTTTCCTTTGTCTAAGGAAAATGTTCCCATTAGTAACCAAATAACCAAATGAGGGTAGAAGAAAAGTCACCAGAGGAAACGACGCTTAGGGGGGCAGGTCTCCAGCCTCTAGGCATCATGCTGGAGAAAACCCACTAGCTTCTGTCATGCAAGATGGTATTTCAAATGGTTCAAAGGTAATACCTCTTCTCTTATTAACTCCAGGGTGGGTATTCTTCTTTCTTGCATGGATAGGTCCTTCAAGTCTTCCTGCGTTCTTTCAACTTCAACAACTAATTCTCTTGCATTTTGCTTCTTTGACTTATTCTCTTGTTCTTCTATTAGTCACTCAATTTTTCTGGCTATGAGGTCCCTTAGTTCTTTCTTTTTCTTTTTTGTATCTTCCTCCTCTATTTTTCTTCTGATCTGATCTTTCTCAATCCAAGTCTTTCCTAACAAAAGTGGAAAGGGGGCACTGTTCTCAACAAATTTAATGACTTAAAATTCTTCTTCAGTCGATGTTTCATGAGAAATCATAGGTAGATTAGTAACTCTTCCACACAGGGTTATCACTTTTCCTTTAAACAAGCCTATCCTTCTTAATGAAGGTACCATAACAGGCTTTCCCAAAATTTCCCAAGTGCTTTCTGGCATAATATTCACATGTGTTTCTTCATCTAATACACAGTCTATGTTGAAGTCTTCTATTCTTGTAACTATGCACTATTTTTCTTTTAGGATCTCTGGTAAATTGACATCTATGTGATCATCCATTACTTCTTTTAACTGTATTAACATAGTCTCTGACTCTTTCTCTTTATGATTCTCTAACCTATCCTTAGTCTCTTGATCTTCTTTATAGTTTTCTTGTCTCATGTTCATATTTTCAACTTTAGCAATCATTCTTGGGAAATCCTCAACCTTATGACCAATAACTTTACAACAAAGACAAATAGGACCTATACCAGGGCATTCCTTAGCAAGATGTCCCGGTCTTCCGCAGTTATCACATAGTGTCAATCCTCTCTTTCTTTTAAATCATCCCCATCCTCTCTTGTAATGTGCATTGGGATCATAGTGCTGGACCTCCAATCTGCAAAAATTCTTTCTAGGTTCCTGCATCCACTTATTAGTTCAAAAATTCTTTCTATGCATAGGAATACCATATCTTTCTCTATTTCTATCAAATTTATTTAGATCAACTCTTTCTTCTAACTGTTCCCTAGTTTTCAGACTAGGACAAAATCTATCAAACATACCTAGATTCATACTTTCGAAGCAAAAATTTCCACTTATCTTACCTTTACCAGAGCACAAAACTTTAAGATCTTACCTCTTTTCTTCAGATCATGTTTCTTTTCTAACACATAGCTTCACAAGTCGATTATAATAATGCGCACTACAACATAGAGCTATGCATAGAGCTACGCATAGAGCTATGCATAGAGATATGCATAGAGCTTTCTCTTTTCTTCAGTTCCCAACAATCACAGTTTCATGTCTCAACAACGAAACCATTTGTTGGCACAGGGGCAGACCCAGGGTTCACCAGAGATAGAGGTAGGGGGGTTGTAGGACTCATGTGTCTACAACCAAGCTGGGACATAGATCTATGATCACAATACTTAACAGAGCACTTAGCCAACAATATGCATTAATTCATGAGTCTCATTCACATCGCATATTAAACCCTTATTAAATATTAGTGCAATAACTATAACGATCAAGCACATCTAATCACTTAGCCCATAACATTAACTCGCATCTAGCATTCATTCATATTTTATACCATTAAGCACTAAGCAACAACATTAGATGAATTCATCATACATTATTGTTGTGCCTCTTTTGTCACCTAAATGAGAAAAATAGAGGTGCTTACAAGCCCAGTTGGGTTAGCTAGGCAAGAAAATAGTGAATGGAAGAGTTAGAAACATCAAGCATGTAATATAAACAAAAGACTAAGCTAAGAACAATAACAAAAATTAAACTAGAGTGAATAAGGATATTAGAACAAGAAACAAACAAGACTCATGCCACCAATGGAAATGATTGTATTATTGGAAAGAAAACATCGAAGAGAAAGTGAGACTTTGGGTCCCCTCTTCCTCCAAGGGAGGGATCTTGAACTCCCAAGATTGAGCTCTTCTTACAACTAGAAAACTTGAAATAAATGGTGAAAGAATCCCAAGATCATTCACTCAAGAGGTGATGTGAATAGCTCAAATGAAATGATGCTTGTATGTTCTTGACAAGGAAAGAGGATCCTCCAAGAGAATATAGGTAGAATAACAATACAAATGAATTTTTTGAAGATGTAGTGCACCCATGGCCTCTTTTTATAGCATAACTTTGAGGTATTATTCAACCATCTTTTAGTGTGAACAAGGGGCTATTTATGGCACCTTTAGGTCTTTGACCAGCCACCCAGCCGGATTTCGCTGAGATTTGGATGTCAAATCAACTTGGAAGTTGAGCCAGAAGTGGGTGGGAGGCCAACCAATATCATAAATGCATCGTTCTGAGGTGTGCCCGACTTTTTGCGTCCACAGTCACGCATTGGGCACATGTGTGATTTTCTGGCGTTTTTTACTGGTGCACGCACGCTTGCTTCCTATATATCTGTTGCACCCTTTTCGTCACCTTGGTGAGAAAATAAGAGGTGCTTACATGCCCAGTTGGGTCTTGCTGAGCATGACAGCTGTAGAGGAAAGAGTTAGAGAAAGAAAAACAAAACTATAAGCAAGAATTAAACTAATACAAACTAAAATCATGAGCATATGGATATAGAGATAACAAACACAAAAAGACCAATATCACCAATGTTTTTAGGCTGATCTATTGATGAAATCAAAACACAATGAAGAAAGGGGACAATGAGTCCCTTCTTCCTCCAAAGGAAGGCTCTTGGACCCTCACAAACTTGCTCTCCTTACAACAAGAAAATAAAAAATGGTGATGAAAGAACTCCTTTGCAAATCCACTCAATGGAGAGGTGGATTGCTCAATGAAATGGTGCCAAAGTGATCTTGTCAAGGATGGAGTCCTTAAAACAATATAGGTAGCATAACATTGCATGAAATTCCTTGAGAAAATGAGGTTTCTTCATGGCTTTTTATAGCATTGCATTGGGTTATTGTGTAACTCCTTTGTAGTGTGAAAAGAGGCCATTTAGGGCATTATTAGGTCTTTGACCAGCCCACCATTCGGATTTAGCTCAGATTTGAGGGTCAAATCGGCTTGGGATCTGATCCATAAGTGGTTGGGAGGCCGACCAATTTAATAAATGCGCTGTTTAGCAGGTGCGCCGGTTTTTGCGCCAACATCCGCGCATCGTGCGCGTATGCGTGCATGGTACGTTCCTGTTCCACGCATGTGCGTGCACACCCAACTTCTGTAAAGCGCTCTTCAATGTTTTCACTACTTTGTATAGTTTTTGACCTTTTTGGAATGCTATGAAATTAATTCAGTGCCATGAATGACTTCATTACTGTTTGATGATACTGAGTTCTTGTCGCCATGTGCGGACGAAATTTCAGTGATAACAGATGCCCCCTGATGGATGAGGTTAGGAGCATACGTATAGCCAAAATCCATCAATTATTCTTCTATTGAGAATGTTGTTGTAAGATAGAGCAATAGTGGGATCGTTCAGAGTGATCCGTTGGAGAAAAAAGGAACCGGTAGGACCTGACCTTCTATGAGTTGTGCAAAAAAAATAGAAAACTATGTACAAACGAGGCGGGCATGCCCCATGCTCATGTTATGTATCTCTGAAACAAGATGACTGAAGTGTTTGTGTAGACAAATGCAGCACCCTTGGGAGCGGTGATGATAAAGGAAGAATACAATTCTACAAAGGAACATACTTTGAATAATAGGCAATGATCGTGGAAAATAAGTATCGGCGATGATGCGGGCATTGATGGCCCTACCAAGTTCAGAGGGCTTCGACAAATGATAAAAATAACTACAATAGTCACAAAGTAAGACCCAACATAACATGAGAAAGTGTTGGCATCGAATGTTACGGGGGCCAACGACAGCAGGGAGCAATGGTGATTCACCCTGTGCCGTCCGAGATCTCTCATTGAATGGAGAATGAGAATCAAGATGTTGTCACCCTTCCGGAAAATTATGCTGATGTCGACAAAAGGGGAATGTGACTCCCAGAAGCAAGGAGCTTCGTGGAATCTACTGAGGTGAGGAAGTGGCAGAGGAACATGGACAAAGTCAAGAAGTGGGAAGACTCAAGACTTCCCTTGGTTGGAGGATGTATGAGATAAAAAGTGGTTGCAACCGTGTAACAAGGTCGAGTGTCAGGGGG
>JASDQU010190383.1:1244-20204 GCA_032191745.1 Picea mariana
ATGCATAGAATCACAATACTTAAGCACCAAATGTCACACCCAATCTTTGATACCCAGCTTGGTGCACAAGATATGGAAGATATTTGTGAAATCTTGCACTGCTTGGTCTCTTTCTTGCCGTAGTGTGGTCGATTTGGTATGCAAGTCATCATAAATTATGATAGGATATTATTGTTCCTTAATAAAATCCCTGAAGGATTCACAGGTGGTCATGACTGTAAATAACTAGGGTTCCTCTGTTTCCTTTTTCTCATAGAAAGTTTTCCACCAATCTTTGACATGGGGAACGAATTTGAGGAGTGCAAAAGTAATCTTTTCTTTATTCGAAAAGTTATGGACAGACAAATACCCTTTTAGTAGATTCAACCACTTGTCTACAACATATGCATCTATTTGACATTAAAATATAGGAATATCAAAGTTTATTTGTACCTTGAAGGGGGTGATGTCTCCACTTTAAGAAGATGCGCCGCGTGTTGGTAGCCATCGAAGGATTTGCGTGAAACTATCCATCATCTCATTCCTATGTTGCGTGAGGGATTCCTCAATCAACAGTTTCAAAGGATATCATGTCCCATCATATTTATTTTCTCCTTCCATGAGAGGTCACTTGGGAGTTCGAGAGATTTTTTCCTCAAGAGAAACAAGCTTGAGACCCAACTCTTTGTACTTCGACCTCGTTGGGGACATGCATTAAGACGACAAAGAGAAGGCCGCTCTGATACCTATGATCCAGATTTTTTGAGCAGAAGGAAATGACTACAGATTATTAACAGGTTCTTAACACAAAATAACAGAGATAAAATAAAATTGGTTTTCTATTCAATAAAGAAATAAGCTGAAACTGTAAAATGTAGTGGAAACAAGCTTGTTGGTATGGTGGCGGATTATCTCTGAGAGGAGATGTGACGGTTATGCTCATTTGCAGGAAGAAGATTACAATGAGGCTCTAAAGGCCCTTTTACAATAAATAGGAATGCCAAAAACCCTAGACATCCAAAAACCTAACCCTAGGAGATGAAGCGCCAAAAGTCATGTGGGCCTCATTTGGGTAAGTTAGTACATCAACTTCTTAGGGTTGTAACTTTTGCATACGATCTCCATTTTAGGCATATGATAGCCCGTTGGAAAGGTATTGTCGAGGAGATTCATTTTGAGGGAAATATTGAAGGAAATTTTATATTTCTCCCCCTTGTCCCCAAAAAACATCGTTTCGGGCCTCAAAACAGCTTCAAAAGTGAAAAATTGCTAAAAATAGTAAATTACCAAATTTGCTAGAAAATTGTTTTGAGCCAGTTCGAAAAGGTGGGTGGCCACCGATATACACATAGATCAATTGACCAATTCCTTCGACTGGATAGGTGTTCTTATCTCCAAGTTCTACCTTGTAGGAGGTCTTCCTTTAATTTAGACTAAAGAGTTTGACTTGGTCTCTTGTCATATTCCTGTAAGCTCCATTGTCAATTATCCACATGTCATATTCAAGAGTTCACGTAAGAGATGAATATTGTAGATGATCCGTATTTTCATTCATTATTTCTGTTGACTGATAGCTGGTAAAACTTTGACTTTGACTCATCAAACATTACCTTTGACCCAAAATATCAACCTTGACATTTCTTCCTTTTGAGAGTGCCCATAGGTGAATTAGACTTATAAGCACTAGAATATCCTCTCCTTGAGTAAGGTGTTCCATCATAAGGTGTTGGGCAATATTTTTTAGGGTTTTTCAACTGCACTTGCTAGTAACCCTAGCAGCAATTCTTCAGTAACTGCACCTGTTAGAAACCCTAGCAACATTTCTTCAATGAGCATGATAATATTATCGATTAGATTCCTTCCAGTGGTTAGACTGAATAAAGGAGGTGTGGGCCCATAAACTATCATAAATGTGTGTGTGCTTGTTTAACCATAGACAATATAACAATATTGTCACCCAACCATAGGCACAAATGTCACCCTCGAGCACCTTAATATTGAAAGAGGGAAGAATTATGGTACAAAATAAAAAACCAACCAAGGTTAAGGCACCGAGCAAAGATAACCAAGAATAATAAAAAAATTCCAACCCAGAAAGACCAAAATTACAAGTTGCAGTAACTGCAGTTGTAGTTACTCTCTAGACTTGCACACAACTAAATTTCTGCAGTTGCGAGTTGTGTGTACCAAATGAGCTTTGGAATCCTATCTTTTTACTAACCCTCCTTATCTTTATGGGCCAACTTCTCTTTCTGGAGGCTAAAAACTCAATGTTAATTAATTTCTTTAGTCGATTTGTCCTCTAGGGTTATGTCCAATGCTTTAGGGTTTCTTCTTGCTTCCTGGAATATTCTAGTCTCATCAATGGTTACAAGTGGAGGCCAATACCTCACGCAACTACCATAATATCAACCATTTGGACCATTCCCTATTGTTGGGAAGGAAATTTTGGACCATTTTTGGCATACTGCACAAGAAGATAGTTAGCACATTTCCAAGCTTAGCTCGTGGAAAAGTAGTTAGCATAATTTTGGGATCAGTGCACATAAATGAAGGAAGTCAATTAAAATTCATTAGGAATTTTAGGTCTTTTGAAACGAGATAATCCATAATGTAATAATATAAATATGTAAGGGTGTTGGGTAGAAGGTAGCGAATGCAGTGAAAACTTAGAAGAGCTAAGTGTGAATTGTATTCGCAAATGAAAATGACATTTCGGGGTATAACTAAGGTATCATGTATGAACACAGTGTGAATATGTTGTAAGGAATGATTATGAATAATAATATAAGAAGACAGTCATTGTGGACATATCCCATATTGGGTGAACCATGTTAAATATGGATTGTCTATGTTATTTTATGATGTGTTTGTTTGTTTTGTGTATTGTGAACATATGATTGACTTATGTTATTATACATATGCTATATTTTTATGTGAAAATGGTATAAGATATAATGAATGAATGTTAAGGATAGTGGTTATGATGAATGTCTCCCATCCCTTCATGATTGTGGAAACCTGGTTCATGCAGTCCCCATATATACCTCGGGTGAGAATTCACCTACTTGTGAGTGATCCCGAAAGGGCCAATATCTTAGGGTTTTGTTGGTGAATTAATGTTGAAGCCCAAGCATTCCCACGGTGTGCCAACAAATGGTTTTGTTATCGGGATCGAGATCTAGGATTGAGGGGAATGTGGAGGCTGACTAAGGAAGATATTGGATGGTGGTTAGAGATAAAAGAGAACTAGTTTTCCAGAGATTGTAATAAGAACTTGTGGATCAATTCATAAAAATGGTTACAGAGGTATATATTTACATATTTACATGAGAGTTTCTTTGTTGATTTCCCAATTTTCTTGGTTGAGTGGTTACAGAGATTAGATGAAAATAACGAAACATTCTACACTACGGTTCTGAGGAATTAGACCCTTGAGTTGATTCAACAGTTGAATATTATAAGTAACCAGATCTCACGCATAATTGATTTCTCGATGGGAAATATATAGAGGAGTTATATTAATGAGTTTGCTATAGATTATACATGGTAATATAGTGTTGTTGAAAGAGATCTCTTTAAATGTCCATGTGGAAGATATTTGAAATCATTGTCTACTTGGATCAAGATGTTGTTGTGTGATAAAGGGGTTATGAATATGGAATCTAATTTCCATAGAAGATAAGCACTTTCATGTGCATAGGGGGAATGGGGATGGTATGAGTGTATGAAGAAGAGGGATTCAGGAAAGAATGAATAAGGAATGAATGGACTGAGACTGCTGAGAGAAGAAGAATGTGCGACAAAATAAGAGATTAGAGTATTGCATAGTGGAAAAATATTTTTTTACAGTAGGAAAAGAATTGTTCCTAAGAGAGAAGAGAATCACAATGAGGTTGATGAAAGAGACACTCATTTAGTACTCTAGATCAAAGGAATACCATGCACAAAGGAAAACAAAAAATATAGTCAGTTTGGTCTAGTAGAAGAAGATCCATTACATCCCACTCAGGCCATACTCTGTGTTGAACCTTCAACCCAGTGTGCATCTCTGAGAGATGAGGTAAGAACTGAATTTTTTTAACTTGTAGTTAGTTAAGGAGCAAAATATAGTAGTAAAGTTAGTCAAAGTAGTGGAAATAGTGCGAAAAACCAGCTTCAGGTAGTGTCACCAAGAAAAATTATTGTGAAATATATGATGGAAGGAGTAGACCCCACTTTGAGAATGCATGTCTTTCATGGAGTAGGTTCAGAAGATCCAAAACAACACTTGTTTGTCTATGAAGAAATATGGATAGTAAGGAATGTCCAAGATGATGATGCGAAAATCGTGTAGTTGGCCACGATCTTCATTAACTGTACGTTACTATGGCATATGAAGTATCAGTCGATTATGCCTAAATGAAAAGATAGAATATTGGTAAACATCAGGAAAGCCTTGTTAAAATATTTCCATAAACCAAAGTCTAGGTCACAGTGGATTAAAAAACTGAAAGAGATCAAGCAACTAAAGAATGAATCATTGTGGTATTTTCATCAAAGATTCAAGATATTGAAGGACCGATTGACCTTCTAGATTCTATATGAGAAACATAGGGAATGGTTCATTGTGGTATTGTTGCCACATATACAATTCCCCTTGATGCAACAAAAGATTACATCGTAGTCAAAAGTGCTAAAAATCACAATGATGTTGGAAGCATCCCATGTAGGAGAGACTGGCATAGGAATGGCTCAGGTTCATTCGCAACTAGAAACAATGAAAATTCAATTGCAAGGAATTTCTAAAGGGAAATAAAAGTGTAAATAATTTGGCGTACTACATGCAAAACGAAAGGTTATCATAAGAATGAGTGTCCAACTTTTAGAGAATATTTGGTTAGAAGAGCCTGAAATCCCTTGGAAACAGGAGGATGAGTATAATGAGTATATTGTGAGATATGCAGAACAATGGGTCATCACCTGACTGTCTATACTTTGATGTAGAAGTATCAACGAATTGCTAAGAAATTATTTTGTAATTTGTGTAAGTCAATAGGACATGAAGAAAAGGAATTTCACGCATTCGATCTCATGAGAGAATGCACTTTGGATGCATACAAAGTTCAATGGGAAGAAGGATCGAAAGGAGGAGTACCATGATATAATACCCTGAGAGGATACAATAAAGGAGGAAGAGGAGGATTCATAGGTCAAGGAAGAGGAAGATTCAACAAAGGAAGAGGATCAATTATATGTTAGAACTATAACCATCCTTGGAATTTAGTGTGAGATTGTCTGAAACTCTGCATAACAAGTACATATTGTAGATAGTTGGATCATGTGAAAGAATATTTTTTTGCAGTTGATTGTGAAGTGGTATGAAAAGAGGAACTAGAATGTTCATATGATAGTAGCATAAGAGCTCAAATATCAACCAAGATTAGCAACAATTACGTGTGGAGGAGAAATAATAAGAGCTGACACAACAAAACAAGGAATTCAGATTGACCAGTGGGTCAGGAAAGCAGTAGAGCCTCCTCCGACATTTTACCAAAGAAGAGAGAGAGACACTTATAAGAAAGAAAGGAAGGAGTTGTTAGAGATTGAATGAGTAGTATCGATTTCATAACCTATGTATGACATACCTCCAACGTATGACCACTCGATGATAGAAAGGACAATTGAGAAGGAAAGTACTCTAAATTTTTTCTTAAAGAGTTGTTTAGAACTAATGGAGGATGAAACTGCATTGAATGCACCAAGAGGGATGATAGAACAATGTGCATAAGATAAATAAATACCTAGTGCACAACAAACACTTAACCAAGTACAACACAAGAAGAGGACGAATAGGGAATTTTGACTTAATGTGTTGGTAGGAGATTACGATATGGATAATATCATTTTGGATCTAGGATATTATGTGAATGTCATTCTAAAGAAGACATGGGAAATTATGGGAAAAATTAAGTTAATCTGGTCACCTATTTAGTTAAGGTTAGAAAATTAACACAAGATTGTCCCAATTGGAATGATGACAAGGGTGAATATTAACATCGATGGAGTGCACAACATAGCAAATTTTGAATTCATCGAGATAATAGATGGTAGAAAAACTTATCCAAATTTTCTTGAAAATGATTGGGATTTCCATAACCAAACTATTATATATATGAAGAAGAGGTAAATTATGTTTAAAGTAACATACTTAATAGTTACTGTGCCATTGGATCCTATAGAAGGAAGATGATATGTGGATCCAACGAAGGGAAAAGAACTCAATAAAGTTTATAGTATGACCATGGAGATGGATGACTATATTAATCCGACTGCTGAAGGTGTACTTAGTTGGAGAAGTATCATTTATTGTGCATCATATACAAAAGATTCTCTGGAACATTGGAAATAGATATTGCATGAGGTATCTACAAGAAGATGTGATTGTATTACCTGCACATTGCGTTGGATTGGAACTGAGGTATGTGATCCCCCGAAGTATGATCGACTAACATATGTAGATATTTTGTAATAGAATTTGAATTGAAGATAACATATCATTAGAGATTGTTAGCTTTAGACATTGAACTGAAAGTGACTCCTATAAGATGGTGGGATGGGCATAAGGATGGAATAGATAATTGGCAGCAAAGTAGAAGGTTGTTACAGGTCAAGTTCATAATAGAAACTGAATACTCTGCACAAAAGTATGCCAGGTTTAGTTCTCCTATATATTATCTTACACAATACACTACGACATGGAGCTTAGTACCTATGCAAGAATGGATTAGTTTGTTTGTACACACCTTGGATACAATCTCGAAGAATTGGTACTTAGAACTAGAAGTACACAGAGGAAAAACAGATTGGGAATACTTTAATTGCAACTTGAAGGTAACTTTCAAGTTTGACGATGATACCCCTTCGATATACACAACTTTGCATATTATCAAGACCAAGATATTTACACCAGAAGATTCGAAGATACCAACAACCTTATGTAGTGCACAGAAATATTATGAGACTATTCANCAGAATACTTTAATTGCAACTTGAAGGTAACTTTCAAGTTTGACGATGATACCCCTTCGATATACACAACTTTGCATATTATCAAGACCAAGATATTTACACCAGAAGATTCGAAGATACCAACAGCCTTATGTAGTGCGCACAAATATTATGAGACTATTCAATAGTTTTTGGAATGCTATAATGTTGCCGAAAAATACCAAGAGGATTAAGACTTGAGGAATTTGCAAATACCAGAAACCGAAGGAGAGTGAATAGTAGAGGGTCTCAAACTTAAGTCTTTCGAGTATGCATATCCATTGAGAACGCGTAAAGTGAATATTGATACAAAGGATAATCCCAGGTTCACAAATATTGGATATTATTGCAATGAAGAAACTGTAAAGAAGATTGATGATTTATTGCACGAATACCAATATATTTTTCCAGCTACATTCTCAGATATGAAAGGGATTGTTGGGGAGATAGGGGAGCTGAATATTCCATTAAAGTCAGATCCCAAGCTAGTGAAGTAGAGACCATATAGATTAAACCTAGTATATAAGCATAAAGTGAAAGTAGAAATAGATAAGATGTTGGAAGTTGTGATTATTGAACCTGTCACAGAGTCATAATGGATCAGTTTTATGGTGATTTAGGACAAGAAAATATGAGGAATCAAAATTTGTGTGGATCTGTGGAAATTGAATTATGTCTTCTTAGATGACTCATTTCTTACCCCATTTACATATGAAGTTATGGAGAATGTAGGAGGACAGGTAGCTTACTGAATTATTAATGGATTCTTTGGGTATCACCCGATTAAGATTGTGTAGGAATATTGGCATAAAAAAACATTTGCAACACAATAGGGATGCTATCAATATATAGTCATGTTGTTTGGGTTGAACATGCACCAATAGTATTCTCCCAAGTTGTTGTCACAACTTTTAAAGAAATTATTCATAAGTTCCTAGAAGTATATTTGTATGATTAGACAATTTTTAGTTTGTTGAAAGACCATGTTGAAACTTTTTGCTTGATGTTAGATAGATGTAGACAATTCCATATTTCTTTGAACTTGAAGAAGTGCATTTTCTCTACACCATTTAGTATCTTGTTGGGTCATGTAGTATGTAAACAAGGACTTTTCATTGATCTTGCAAAGATTGTTGTTATTGTTGATTTACCACCACCTACTTCAATGTGACAACTAAGAGAAAAAATGGGTCATACGAGGTACTAAATAAATTTTGTTAGGGGATACATGCAGATCACAACCTCATTGTAAAAGCTTCTAAAGAAGGAGGTCAAGTTTCAATGGAGTGAAGAATGTTAGCAAAGTTTGGACACCTTAAAGAAGAATCTGGTTACCGCATCAATTATAGTATTTCCAGATTGGAAGGACAAATTCCATGTCCATGTAGATGCATCATCTATAGCATTAGGAAAAGTTCTAGCCCAACCATGGGAAAGAGGTTTGGATCATCCCATTGCATTTTCTAGTAGAAAATTGTCAACTACTAAACAAAATTACACTACTACAGAGCGTGAAGGACTCGCAATGGTGTATGCACTACAGAAGTTTAGACATTATCTGCTAAGATCACATTTTAAAATTTATATTGGATTATTCTATGATGAGATACTTTGTCAGTAAGCCAGTGTTAGGGGGGAATATATGCATATGAATATTACTATTTTTGGAGTATGAATTTGAAGTGATTGTGAAACCAGAAAAATTGAACTCAGGACCTGATCATTTTTCATGCATACTAACAGAGGAAGATATAGGAAATTTGGATGACATTCTAGAAGATGCGCACTTGTTTCTAGTATAGATGGCCAATGATTACTTTGTAGATGTTTTCTAGTTCTTGAGCATAGGAGTAGCCCCACCCGAATTTACAATTGTGCGGAAGAAATCGTTAGTAGTAAAGGAAACATATTATCATCTTATAGCAAAGAATTTGTATAAGTTAGGTGCATACAGTATTCTTTGGTGATGTGTATTGGAGCATGAATGACCTATGATATTATCAGAGGCACATGAAGGAGTTGTGGGAGGCCACTATGTAGGGAAAGCGACATCTTAGAAGATTTTTCACACGGGACTTTGGTGGTCCACCCTTCATAAGGATGTTAAGGAGTTATGTCAGACCTATGATGTCTATCAGAGAGTTGGAAAGCCATCCAAAAGAGATGAGATTACTTTAGTACAACACATTACAATTCAGGATTTTGATAAATGGCTATTTGATTTCATTGGATCGAACAACACACCAGTAAAAAGGTTGGGAGAAGGATATATAATCACTGCGATGAATTATTTGACCCAATGGGATGAAGCAGAACCTATCAGATATTGCAGCACTGAGACTGATGCATGATTTATTTTTGAGAATGTTGTTACAAGGTTTGGATGTTTGAGAATTCTTATGAGTGATCAGGGGATTCATTTGTTGAATAGAATGATTTCTTATTTGACAGATGAATTTCAAATTCATCACCAAAAGAGCACATATTATCATCCTCAAGCAAATGGAACAGTGGAAGCATTTAAAGAGATTCTAGAGCATGCATTGATGAAGATATGCAATGTAAATCGATATGACTAGGACTTGAGGATTCCTGTAGTACTATGGGAATATCAAACTACATGTAAGAACATGACATGATAGACACTATTTCGATTAGTATATGGCCAGGAAACAATTATTCCCATGGAATTCATTGTGCCAAATCTACACATTGTCGCACTAACAAAGCTCACTGATTCTAGTATAGTAGATAAAATACCATCAGAGCTAGCAGAACTAGAGGAATATTGTTTTGTCACAGAATTTCATCAACACATTTAGAAAGTGTGGAAGAAGGCATGGAATGCTAGACATATTAAACAAAAGAAGTTCCAGATGGGAGACCTAGTTTTTCTCTACGATAACAAATTTTTGCAGCACCCTAGAAAGTTCCAAATTCACTGGTTGGGCATGTTTGTGATAATATTTGTGATAGAGGCATGTGTTGTTCATCTAGATAAATTGAATGGGGAAATCATGGAAGGGGTAATAAACGGTAGTCGACTAAAACTATATAGGGATGGTTTTGCTTCCACGCACTAGCCTAAGCATGCAATATGTGTACCATAGTATTTGTATTATATTGTATTATAGAGAAAAATAAAATAAAAATAAAAATAAATAAAATATATTGAGGCAAGCCATAATAAACATTTGAAGAGATAAGAGAATTGATGTTATGAATCAGGCAGTGTTCAAAAAAATTAGAAATGAATAAGAAAATGCCATGGAAAGGAAGGAGGATTGAAGAACTAGGATAAAGACTTATGTAGAGGACAGGTAAATAATTAAAGATAAAACATCATGGAAAGACGATGGGAATGCGTAGTCATAAATGAAAAGAGGAAACAAAGATCTTGACAAGCTAGAAAATCTAGACCATGATCCACCAAATAATATGAATTTAATGCATAATATGGAAGGAATTGAATGTGAGTACAATCAGATGGGATTATAGGTTAGGGTGTGAAGAGGAAGATAACAATTGGAATAAATCTATAAAAGTAGAGCAAGGGCGATGAGAAGAGGTTATTTTTGCATGAAAATTCAATAAAATAGAGAGGCATAGGAGAAACATAGCTTATGAAAGAGAGAGACAAGTGTGTTGCAGGCCAAATCAAGGTACATAAAGATATCGTGCCACAAAAGGAAGGAGAGTCCACATCAAGAATGAAGAAGTCGTTCACTAAGTAGACAACAACGCCAATACAAGAAGAAACCCTCTCAACATTCAATCCAATCAACTTTCCCATAGTGTATGTGCCACCAAGAAAGACAACAACAAAAGAAGTCAAACTATAGAAGGAGGTGAAGTATGACATGGTTATGCCAGTGATTCCACCTGGGGTCATTGTCAAGGGAGATATGTTAGGTGCAATAGGGAACCAGAGGTATTCATACGACGACCTGGAATATTTAAGGAAGTTTCAAGAGTTAGCACCACATAATTATTTTCATATGGTAATGAACCCTATATTACTTGTAATCACGATTGAGTCGCAAGAATGGGCATCAGGATTGCATTGAACAAGAATACTAAATCTGTTGGAGATACCCCATTTTGGCAGGAGCGCTTTGTGTCAAATTATTAATAAGTTGCATCCATGGAGGGTTTTTATGGTTGGGCAGAGTAGTGTCAATTGACACACACTTGATTGTGTGGATTACAAGATTTCCATCAATAGGAGAATACCATCTACCATTCTTAACAAAAAATATGTGGGAAAAAGCCTTTGTAGAAAGAATGATGGAAAAATATGGCACATTCAGAGGAGCATGTGGACTAGATGTTGCAATTATCAATGACGATACCATAATATTTGTGACATAAGTGATGGAATATAAGATACTAAGAAAATGTCACAAGGACCAAGTGCGAGTGGGATTCATAGAAGCAACAAAGAAATGCATAGCAAGAGTGATGATGAACTAGTCAACATTTCTGGTGAACCAATTTTTAATGGATTGCAAGGAGGAACAAGAGAAAGGAAATTTAGTTCCATTATGCATGGTTATTAATTTTGATAGCATTGACTACTTGGAGGGAGCCAGAAGAGATGCAATTATTGGAAGGAATGCATAAACCATTCTTGGTAGCAAGATATGTGTCATTGTGGCATATCGCACATAAGAATAGATAGTTGGACAATAATATGACTTTCTACATCTGTAAGGAGACTGTTCAACAATGCATTGAAGATATGTCATGCATTCAACCACAGATAGTTGAAGCTTATAAGGACATTGCACGATTTAAGGTAGGGAAACACAACATGTATATTCAGACAAAGAACAATTTGAATCAATAATGGTTGTTGATGCATTATAGGGTGATAGAGTAAGAAATCAACTGGATAATAAACAACTGGTATGAAGAGTGGAGAAACCCAGTGACAGATATAGCACAACATGAGACGCAACCATAAAAGGATAAATAAGAATAAGAAGAATAAGAATAAATAAATGGTGAAGGTGATGTTTAGGAAATCCCATTGCCTGTTAGAGAAAAGAGGAAGGAACATCCGAAGGAGAAATCAACGCACAAACATAAGAAGAGGAAAAAATTCAAGAAAGTAGTGATCCAACATTTAATTGAGGAGGACTTAGAGAAAATCAAAGATAAAGTGAAGGAAGTAACGAAAGAAGCATTTCTGCGAGCCACACAACAAAAACGGGAGATGCATACGACTATACAGGAACAAATAGCAGCACTATGCCAACTTTTGGAGGAAACTAGGATACCACCAGTCAGAACAGGAGAAGAAGAAAAAACTGAGAGTATAGCTAAGAACACAGAGTCACAATTGATGACATCACAACCATCGACAACATGAGTAGATCTAGAGTAATGAGGATAGCAGCAGGGGCATTAGAGTTCCCATCATTAGAGATGTAGGAGTGTGAACAACCACTAAGTCAAATTCACTTAGTGTTTTCATAGCTGCCTCTGAACTTGTTACATATCTTGCACTCAAGTGTAACACCGGAAATTTATTTGTGTACAAAGTCGATTACAATGGAGCTAGCTAAAGTGAACAAGGAAAATGCAACACTACACACCAAATATAGTATACGAGTGCAAGAGCAGTACGAGGTTGAACATAGGGCAGGAAGGTTGAAATATGCAATGTAGGAAGTATATGGTAACTTCCTAGAGATACCAATGGAAGTAAATATTCCATTGGAAGAGAAAGTGACGAAGATCAATGAAGTTATTCGAGGATTTCGCCCTAAGATTGTTGACTTGGAAGCACACACAACACCAAATAGTCCACCCAAAGAAATAGAGCAAAGGGAGAAGACAACTGCAACGACAGTAGAAATCATAAAGAGTTTGGATGAAGAATGTGTGAAGTTGTATGAAGAAAGCACACAAGTATGGACTCATTTTCTGAAGAATACATAAATACAAGAATTGCAACAAAGGTTATAGAATGTGCATAAGATCAGAGATACAATGAGCACTTTGCCACCAACAGAGTGGATGACTGGAATTATTGAGAACAAGAAATTGAACCAAGAGATAAATTAAATTAGAATGGAACAACAAAATCTTGCACAAAATTTGGATTTGCTAGAGGAAGAAACCTGCCTTCAGAGTGAAAAAATAACCTGTGGTAGTGGAGGGAATAGCGAAGAAAAAAATGCAAGATAATTCAAAGAAGTTGAAGAACCCTATTACTGAGCAAGAGATGATGGACAAAATTTTGGCACAAGAAGTGCAAGAAAAGGGAAAGATCGCAACTACAAAGTAGACTTTTGAGAAGCTCATTGTGACACTGAAGGAAGCACAACAACATAACTTAGTGGCTCAGGACGAGCCACAAGTGAGTGTTGGGAGTGACTTTTGGGACCATTTTTGGGAAACTACGCAGGAACGAACAGAAGAAATAAGACAACTAGCATATTTTCAAGCTCAACGTGCATAGAGGAAGGAAAACCAATTAGCACAATTTTAGAATCGGTGCGTGCAAATGAAGGAAGTAAGAAGTTATTAGGAATTTTGGGTTCTTTGAAATGGGATAATCCCTAATGTAATAATATAAATATGTAATGGTTTTGGGTCAAAGGTAGTGAATGTAATGACAACTTAAAAGAGCTAAGTGTGAATTGTATGCGTGAACAACAAGGGAATTTTGGGGTATAACTAAGATATCATGTATGAGCACAGTGCGCATATGTTGTAAGGAAAGATTTTGAATAATAATATAAGAAGTGAGTCATTGTGGACATAGCCCTTCTTGGGTGAACCACATTAAATATGATGTCTTTGTATTATACTATGATGTGTTTGTTTGTTATTTGTATTGCGCACATATGATTTACTTATGTTATTATGCTTCTGTGCACATGGTATAAGATATAATGAATGAATGTTAAGGATAATGGTTACATTGAATGCCTCCCATCCTTTCATGATTGCAAAAACCTGTTTCCTATTGTCCTTATAGATAGTGTGACTTCACGTGCTTGCGGGTGATGCCGAAAAGGTCGGTATCTTAGGGTTTTGTTGGTGAATTAATGTATTCCCAGTGAGTGCCAATACCTGTAATGTAAATTTGTCTAATTTTTATGTTAGACCGTGCCCCATAATGTAAAATCATCTAATTTTTTTATATTGCAATTTTGAAACTCAATCATTGATGACAATGACATGTTTCCATAAAATAGTGGTGCAATTGTTGGCGATTAAGAACGATCAAAGCAAGAGAAGGGATTAGCACAAGATTGCACGACATGTAGGTAAAATTCATTAACTAGATTTTGAATACTAATAAGTGATGTCCATTGATAAGATATTTTACTGCAGGGGTAGAGTATAGTATATTGCAGTGGAGAGTGGATATGAAGGAGAAAGAAGGTAATTGTGATCATGGAAGTAGGTCAAGTCAGTCTTTTTGTCAAGAAAACTTACAAAATTACTCTGCATGAAGTTGTGTGGCTGTAACATTGGAGCTTTGTGGTTGTAATGTTGAAGCTGTATTTTTGTAATGTTGTAGGGGTGGAGAAGCAGAAGGAGGATTAGCACTCCCTCACAAATGAGGGATATTTCTAGTGGTACCACTAGAGAAGGTGGAGAAGTAGAAGGAAGAGCAACATCATCGCACATAATTAAGGTAGTGAAAACCCATCTATGAGCCCTCTTGATGTTGTGTCGATGGAATTGTAGATGAATTTGCAGTTTTTTGTGACGTAGGAGGAGAAGACCATTGTCTTTATAGAGCATGGTGTTTGAGACCAGTGTCTTTCATGAAGCATGGTTTAAAAGTACAACACCATTGTTTCTATTGACTCGACTACATAGAAGCCCTAGACTACATTACAAAATTGTTAGAAGCTTTGATTGCCTTGACTGCACAAAAGCCCTCCACTGCAAAATTGTCAGGAGAGACACGCTCACAAGTCATCGAATCCATGAAGCTCAATGTTATTTATTGCAGCTCAGAGATCCATAGTCCCTCGACTGCAGTAAAGACTGTGTCATTCATATTAAATCTCACCGTGTAGAAGTCAACACTGAACCACCCACTAATAACATTTTTTACTGATTGAAATGTGACGATGTTATATTAAATCTCATCGTGTAGAAGTCAACACTAAACCACCCACTAAAACTAGAATCCGTTTATTACAAGTTTAACCTAATTCCGATACTTTGCGTCTGGTGCAAGTTTCCTATAGTGACCGTGTTTGGCATATAGTGACTCGTAGATGACTAATAATAGTAATAGTAATGAAATTCAACGTCACAAAAGGATTCATACGTTTCCAAAATGTAAGAAATCCAGGCAAGTATCGTGCCCTTACTCGAAATTAGTTGTATTGATTCAGAAAACGGAAAAGTAACCTATCTTATGTTTCGCATTCTAGTCGACATTAGCTTTATTTTCTATTTAAGACATTAGCCCAGGTTTTGTGTCAATAATCCACATTAGTTGTACGGCTGTGCCTGTGAGTAGCAATTGCTAAGTTTCCTATTGTTAGTAGACCTAGCCCATTCCATTGTATGTTGGTGTTGTATGATACATTGGGACTGATCCTCTCGGTAACTGTGAGACAACGTGATATGCCCTAAATTCGTATTAAGATTTTGCATCCTCGCTGCAAACAAGAAAAATCCAATGAACAATTCGTATTAATAATTTGATATCCTCTTTATAAGCCATCCGCTACTCTCCATCATCCTCCATAGCTGAGCATCTTCTGTATTGATGACACTGGAAGCATCTTTTGTATCTTCAGGAAATCCCACCGCCCGTTGGAGAAAAGAGGAAGAAACATCTGAAGGAGCAATAAATGCACAAGAATATGAAGAGAAAAGCCTTTAAGAAAGTAGTGATCCAATATTTAACTGAGGAGGAGGACTTAGAGAAAATCGGATATCAAGTGAAGGAGGTAAAGAAAGAAGCATTTCTGCTAGCCACGCAAAAACTGTAGTAGATGCATACGACTGTGTAGTAACAATAATGACACTACACCAACTTTTGGAGGCAAGTAGGATACCACCAGTCAGAATGAGAGAAGAAGAACATATTGAGAGTATAGCCAAGAACACAGAGTCACAATCGATAACAGTAGAGGCATTAGAGTTCCCATCATTAGAAAAGTAGTAGTGTGCATAGGCACTAAGTCATATTGACTTAGTGTTGTCAAAGCTACCTATGAACGTGTTACATATCTTGCAGTCAAGTGTAACACTGAAAATTTAGTTGCATACTAATTCGACTAGGATGGAGCTAGCTAAAGTGATCAAATATAGTAGACTAGTGCAAGAGTGGGACTAGGATAAACAAAGAGAAGGAAGGTTGAAAAATGCAATGAAAGAAGTATACAGTAACATCCCAGAGATACCAATGGAAGTATATATTCCATTGGAAGAGAAAGTGATGAAGATCAATGAAGCTATTCAAGGCTTTCACCTGAATATTGTTGACTTGGAAGAATGCACAACACCAATTACTCCACCCAAAGAAAGAGAGCAAAGGGAGAGGACAACCGCGATGATAGTGGAAAGAATTAAGATTTTGGATAAAGAATGTGTGAAGTTGTATGAAAAAAGAAGACAAGTACGGACTCATTCGCTAGAGGATGCAGAGATACAAGCGTTGGGAAAAAGGTTATAGAATGCACAAGAGAAGGTGCAAAAGATCAAAGATACAATGAATGTTTTTCCACCAACAAAGTAGATGATTTTAATTATCGAGAATAGACAAATGAAGAAAGAGATAAATTAAATCAGAACGGAACAATAGAATTTTGAACAGAAGTTGGAGCCACTACAGGAAGAAGCCTTCAAAGTGACAAAATAACTTGTGCCATCCCAGGGAATTTTGGCGCAAGAAGTGCAAGAAACGGAAAAGATCGCAACTGCAAAGTAGACTTTTGAGAAGCTCGTTGTGACACTGAAGGAAGAGTAGCAGCAGAACTAAGTGGCTCGGGATGAGCCACATATGAGTGTTGGGGGCCTGTTGGGACAGGACATTTGTAAGCATTTTTGGGAAACTACTCAAGAACACGCATCGAAGAAATAAGACAACTAGTGTATTTTCAAGCTTAGTGTGTGCAAAGGAAAAGTGATTGGCACAATTTAAGAATCGGTGCACGTAAAGGAAGGAAGGAGGTTAGAAGTCATTAGGAATTTTAGGTCCATTGAAATGGGCTAAGTCCTAATGTAATAATATAAATATGTAAATGCTTTGGGTAGAAGGTAGCGAATGTAAGGATAACTTAGAATATCTAAGTGTGCAGTGTAATAATAATATAAGAAGTAGTTCATTGTGGACATATCTCATCTTGAGGGAACCGCCTTAAATATGGTGTCTTTGTATTATGCTATGATATGTTTAATTGTTTTGTATATTGTGTGAATATGATTTAATTTTGTTATTATGCATGTGTTATATGTTTCTGCACACATGGTATAAGATATAATGAATGAATGTTAAGGATAATGCTTATGATGAATGCCTCCCATCCCTTCATGACTATGGAAACCTGGTTCCTATAGTTCCCATCGATACCTCGGGTGAGACTTCACCTACTTGCGGATGATGCCAAAGTGCTGATATCTTAGGGTTTTTTTGGTGAATTAATGTTGAATCCCACTGCGCACCAATGCCGGTAATGTAAAATCATCTAATTTTTATGTTGGATCATGCCCCGTAATGTAAAATCATCCAATTTTTTTATATTACAATTATCAAACTCAATCATTGATGACAATGACTCATTTCCATAAAATAGTGTTGCAATTATTGGTGATTAGGAATGATCAAAGGAAGAGAAGGGATTAAGAGAGGATTGAAGGACTTGAAGGTAAAATTCGTTAACTCGATTTTGAATACTAATGAGTGATGTCCATCGATAAGATATTTTACTGTGGGGGTAGAGTATATTGAAATGGATAGTGGATATGAAGGAGAAAGAAGGTAATTGTGATCACGAAAGTTGGTTAAGTTAGTCTTTCTCTCAAGAGAACTTACAAAACTCTTTTACATGAAGTTGTGTGGTTGTAACATTGGAGTTGTGTGGTTGTAATGTTGGAGTTGTGTTTTTGTAACATTGTAGTGGTGGAGAAGCAGAAGGAGGATTATCACTCCCTGATAAATGAGGGAGATGTCTACTGGTAGCAATGGAGAAGGTGAAGAAGAAGGAAGAGCATCATGATCGAACAAAATTAAGGTAGTGAAAACCCATCTCTGATCTCTCTTAATAGTGTGTTGATGGGTTTGTAGATGAATTTGCAGTTTTTTGCGATGCATGAGGAGAAGACCACTATCTTTGTGGAGCATGGTGTTTGTGAATCATGGTGGAAATTGAAAATAAAAACACCATTGTTTCTATTTCCTTGACTACATAGAATCCCTCTGCAGAATTGTCAGAAGCTTTGATTGTCTCGACTCCACAAAATGACTTCACAAAATCCCTGAGTGCAAAATTTTCAGAAGAGACAGGCTCACAAGCCATCAACTCCAGGAAGCTCAATGTTATTTATTGCAGCTCAAAGAGCCATAGTCCCTAGAGTGCAATAAAGACTCTATCATTCATATTAAATCTCACCATGTATCTATGAATCTGTAGTTGAACGAGAAATAAGAATTCAATCCTTTTTACCAATAGCATGAAATGGACAACCACATTTCTTAATTTTTGTAAATTTATAAAGCTTGTAATAAACTCCAACTTTGGTTAAGTGTAAATATAATGGGTTGGTCAAATCAAACTTCTTATAATAAGAAGTGGACTGAACCATGGACTAATAAGAAATGAATGTTGAACCATGGACTAATAAAAAAATTTAAGACACATAAAACATGTTGGTAATTGATGTAGTCTCGTCAATCATCTAACATGATGCAATCCATCAATCCATTTGTAGTTTTTTTTTTTTTTTGTCTGTTAGTATTCAGAT